>JAJEJO010001522.1:646344-715832 GCA_020662805.1 Glaucomys volans
TAAAATTAATAACAGAATGTGTGACAGATACCATTGCCCTGTGTACATGCATGAACGCACAGATGGTGTGACTCTACTTTGTGTACAACCAGTGAAACAATAGCTGTACTCCATTTGTGTTCAATAAAAAAAAAAAATTAAAAAATAAAAAAAAAGATCTCAGTAATGTATGCACAGGCAACACTTCCTAGCAACACCTGCTCAGGAGTAGAACTGCCCATTCACTTGTACCCTGGTGGGGCTTTGCCATTGTGTCATTAGTTTTTTTTTTTTTTTTTTCAACTCTAACATGTTTATTGGTGTAGACAGTATATTACCAAAACAAATCTATTAGTAAAATGGCATGATATTATGAAATAATTTGAATATCAATATGAAAATTAACAGGAATATATTGAATACCAAAAAATGGCAATTTATAAGCACCCTTAATTCTGTATTATAAAATAAAGACTTTGCCATAACACAAATTTGTTTTATGATTCTAATAATAAAGCACTTAAGATCCACTTTCCTGGTTTGTATTGTTATCAGAACCCCCTGATATAATTAGATGGCCTTGTTTTAGATAATTATTTATATTTTCTTTGTGTGTGTGTGTGTTTAACCTAATTTAAAAAAAAAAAATATTTATTTTTGTAATTTTTTTATTTTTACAGACTTTGTTTTGATTCATTGTACACATATGGGGTAAAAATTTTCATTTCTATGGCTGTGCATGATGTACATTCATATTTTCTTATTGCACAGCAAAAATCCAAACAGTAAAAAAATCCTTGCTATCTTAAATCTAAGAGTGATATGGCTAGAATAGGCCAAAAGAGCCAGAAATCACCTTCATTCACAGCAAAGAAGTCAAGGTTTTTTTTGTAAGCTGAGTAATAATGACAATTCTGTTCCCTTGCATTCTTACTTTTCTTATAGCTCACAAAATGATTTTACATCTTTGACTTCTCTTATTTTGTTTTCATAACCTAGAGCAGTATTTGAGAATTATTTTTCTTTTCTTCAAAACCAACTCATTTCATGAAAGAGAAGACACTACGACACTTGCAAGAGATAAAATGACATTATTTTGGTGTTTTCCAGGTGACACAGAAATATTCAAATCATATAAAGACTTGAGAAATCATTCCATCCAAAACCCCTGAGGAGCCATAAGGAACTTTTTATAGCAGGGAAAAGTGTTCTACTGAAGATGTGGTCCTGTACTCCAAAATGAATTCCTTTTGAGTTGCTTGAACTCCATGAAGAGCTTCAGTGCATGTAGATAACCTGAGCCTAAGACTTGATTTGGTGCTTTCTAGCATGAGTCCTACCTTAAGACAGTGAGGAATAGGTGGATGCCCATGGCAGATAAAGCCTATTTGTCGTGGTTGGCCAGAGGGATCTAGCCTGGGTTCTATGCTTCAGTCCTTTTAAAATCATGGAAATAGCTCCTGGGTTCAGATGCTATCTGAGAGAAAAGTAGAAGTTGTGGTAGAGGAGAGAGAGAGAGAGTGAGCAAGCATGTGCACAAAAGGGCTTATGATCTTTTACTTTCAAACATTGTGAATACTACCTCCATTAATTCAATGGACAATGTAATTTTCTTACACATGGTTCAACCTCCTGCAATCTCTTCCCCAATGCTTAGACAAATACTGAGGGAGATACAGTAAGTTAGTAGGAAAACAAACAAACAAACCAAACCTGATGATTTCCCAAGAGGCTAATTATGACCATTGTGTTTTTTAACATTAGCTTATAATTGGACTTGCTTTTGTTTCATTGGTCACATGTGATTCAAGAGTTGATGAACTTTCACATAACAGAAGGAAATACATTAAAATTTAAATCTAACCTAATGATGTTGTTATTTGTATTTATAGTCATTTTCATGTTTGAAAATCACTATCTCATCTTTATTCTATCAGAACAATTTATCAGATCATTCTATGCTATCAACTATGAGCCTCAGAATTAAAGTAAGTATGGGTGAATTGTTGCTGTAGGCTTCAGAAGAAAATAATTTCATGGTATTTATTGTATTCCTTATTGAAAGAAGGGGAGGGGAGAGGCAGGGAAGAAAGGATAGTGGAATGAGACAGACATAATTACCTTATGTACATGAATGATTACACAAATAGTTGAATCTATATTGTGTACAAACAGAAATGAAAAGTTGTACCCCATTTGTGTACAATGAATTAAAATGCAGTCATAAAATGCAGCCGTATTCTGAAGTAATGCCCTGGACATTATCCTTAACAAATTTCTAATTTGTGCTTATTTTTCTCATTTACTCAAATTTCAAAGTTCAATAGTAAAAATATGTATCATGGTATAGAAGAATATAAAATTTTATATATGGAAAGCAATCCCTCAAACCTTGAGTATCTTATGGACCATACTAAGGAAACAGCCAGAGTAATGATGACAATTACCTGAATGCAGGATTTTTTATGTGATTATTTTTTGATCTTAGAATGGGTTGAGATCCTAGAGTAAGCTGATGCTACAAACAAACGATGTTCTTTGAAGTTCATTTTAAAGCAATCTATTTGCAAAGATATATGAAGGCAATAAACAAAAGCAAGAGGTAGCAGAATACCCAGGAGCTGCAAGGGAAGATTGACAGTTCTGTTAAATAAAAACAAGCAGTGTGTTGCCAGAACTTGTAAATAGAGTGAAGTGTGTGCAGAGAGGATGACCTGGCAGATACTGAGACCTTTGGTCTTGAGATATAGCCAGACCATGGCAATCTCCCCAAGAAGGAACTCAGAAATAAACACACTGACCCCGCTCTTCTGCTTACCTCCAGTTACCTGCTTGTGTTCTGCATTGACTGAACTCATCCAAGCCAAAGTTCTGTTGCCACAGAGTGCAGAATAGATGTGGGGACGCATAAAGAAGTTAACTAGCACATACACCAGTCAAAAAACAAAAAACAAAACACCAGTCCCTGTGGTCTAGATTTTAACTAAAGAAATTGAGCAAATATGATTGAAGAAAACAACTTTGCCTCAGATTTAAGAATACAGAATGATGTCTTATAATGCATATGCATGATAGTTGTTAAGTCTTTTGCCTTCCTGCTGTCACTCAATTTGACACCCCCCTTGATTTTCATTGTTCTAGCTTTCAAACTGACTTTTTATTATTAACTCATTTGATGGTATGTACTGAGAATACTCATGACTCAGGCACTGGGCTAGGTCTGTGGATAAAGAGATGAACACAACCAAATCTCTGCACTACACTCTCTGGTAGTTAAGGTGAATATATAGGCAAAACCCCTCAATATTACAGGTTTACAAGGGAGATGTGGAAAAGACCCACAGACCTTCATCTGTAGTGTCTAATTTACAGCCATGTTTCATAGAAAGCAAAAGGCACTGAACATGCTTTCAAAGCAATTAATTTTTTCTTAATTAAGTTAAAAATGGCAACCAGATTATGATTGGGCTTCTAAAAGACTGTTTGCAAGAATATTGATTGATTTTATAAACTCAATTGTTCACCATCCAGAAATTTTTTTAGTTTGAGATTAATGTGAATGCATATGGGAAAGAGATTCAGAGTTAATAAAATATCCAGAAGCTTCCATACCAGGGTAGGACTTCAGGAAAAGGTGATTTCTCCATAGGAAATTCTTAGAACAGTTTCAGATATTCCTTGTGTACAGAATGTATACAGAAAGTGTTCACAAACTCCAACATTCAATGCATTCATCTCTGTTTTAGATTATTCAACTATTAGCATAGCATGAAAGAAGCATTGGTGAATCATGAAAGAATAAAATATGTGTGAGTATATGAGAGAGAGAAATAGGGAAAGAATGAGTTATTTCCAAATACTGAAAATGTGACAGAGTTGCCAAAATTCATGAAATTAATTACATATACTTTGGATTATAAATCAGAGTTTACTCTTTTATAGCAATATTAGATTCAAAACTAGTCACAGAACAAGATATAAAAAGGAAACTGTGAGCAATGGGAATTTGAGAGGCAATCACTATATGCTAGGAGTTAAAAGACTGATCTTCCAAGAAGAATATCAGCACCATGGAGAGTGAAACACATCCCTTGATCCTTCCGGCCTTGTACACATCCAGGGATTAGGTTCTGCCCATGATTCTATTTCTAATAACTTGAGAGACTTTTTTGCAACTTCTTCCTTCCAGAATGAGAGATTTAATCTTTAAGCTAATAAAAATGAATTTCAAAATTGTTTTTAGCAACAGAAGTCTTTATTATCTTCTACAGAAGGATAACTGCTTTCATTTCAATGGCATTGCAGGGAACTTACCTATTTTAGTTACCTCTATATCCCTCTCCCTACCCCCATGACCTCTGACACACCTCCAAAAATATACTTTGAAAGTCACTGAACCGATGAGCTAGTGGATTATTTCAGTTGTAATGTTCTTAGGATTAAGCATGAGTGCTTGGCTGAATACTCAGCTCATCTTCAGTCTTATGTGGATGAAGAGACCCACCTTCTTTAGAAAAGAAGAGAAAAGGAGAACAAGGTAAATTTTCTTTTCAAGCACTGCCCACACCTGAGGAAGGGAAATGGCTGAACTTACAGAGAGCCAACCACACTTAATTTTCTAAAGGGCCACTTGTGACTTATCCTAACCAGGTTTGCTTTTGGGTCAGGGAAGTACCGTCTTACACTACTTACTATAGAGGATGAATAATTGTCAACTTATGTGTTTGCACACATGTTTAATACTTTATGAATTTTACTATACCTGTTTATACATTTTACTGCCATATTTGCTTCATGTCAATTATTCAAATTAAAGCACCATAGCCATGGATCATATTTTTTTATTTAAAAAGCAAGCTACACACCTCACATCTTTTCCTGTAGCACTAAATTTTTTTAGTTCCCTGAGCTGATCTTATTTGACTGCTTTAAGACCAATATTAATTTCCCACTATGCAATATTTTACCCTCAGAATATGCCCAAAGTGTATATGATATTTATATAAGACATTAATTTTTAAAGTACACATTTTCATGCATGTGGCATATAGCTGCAGCTATTCCTGGAACATAGCTGATATAACTAAGAGAGATGTGAATTTATACCAAATCATGACTATATACAGATATCCCTAAAATCAGTTTAAATTAGTTATATGTTTCCCAATTCTCCAAAAATTCCAAATTCTGTTTTACAAAGCTTACTCTTTAATTAATCACAGATTAGTTTAGATTTGGTAGAAGATGGTAGGTATTTTATTCTCCTGTAATGATTTTAGGCGACAGTGGTTATCCTTTGAAAAACTACTTAATTACTTCTTTGTCTCATCCCCAGACTCCTTCTGAAAATAGAATCAATATAAGTTATAATGGAACTCAATGAGTGACTAGAATGATAATGAAGAACACATTAGAAATCTTTATAAATGGGACATGAATGCCCAGTTCAATCTATTGAAACTTCACCATGCTGCACTTCAGATGTTTGAAAAATTGTTTAGCATGGCCATTAAATGTGGCTTATCTTTTAAAAGAAGCTGCAGAGATTAATGCAACCCACCGAATGGCTGAAGTAAATGACTACAATGATATGCACTTTTGCAAAACTGGCTCCAAGTAGTAAAGTGAAGCTTAAAATATTGGCTTAAAATGTTGATTTTTTAAAATTTTGAAATAAGGAGAAAAATTCCCAATTGTAGTGGATAATTATTTCATTACAGAAGTAAATTATGTGCCATAGTTATATTTTACCAGTGTGTAGGTTTTTTATAGTAAATTCTAGGAATATATTACTTTCAGCTGAGGAATTTCTTTTCTTCAAGCAGAGGCTGGACACATTGTAACCGTGAAGTTTCATTTGAGGCTATATCTAATGGTTGAGGTAAGGAGGAGCCCCCAAAGTACAATTGCCAAAAACTTGGTGACTAATTTCCTTCCTAGAGACTGGCATTAAGCATTTGTCTCAATAGAAGCCATTGCTTTCTTACGAACTTTTAAAATGTTATCAACTAGCCAGAAAAAATAAGTGAAAAAGAATAAGTTGAAATACTTTAAAGTGTTCTATACTACTCAATAGAGGAAAAAACCATTCTAAATTTTGAGGATTTATTCATGCAACCTTTGTGCTCCAAGAGTATTTAGACATTGCTAATAGACAAATAATTATGATACTTTAGATTGTGGAGTACAGATTACGGAGTATATGTGCAATATATTCCAAAATATCATAGTATTCATGATATATATTATGCAATCTAACATATATAGTTGTATGTCTTTAAGATATATTTGAGATATGTATTTTATATGTCTCTATGTAAACCGCATGCCAAATAATGACATTTAAAGGCAAACAAATGAAGTAATTAATTATTTGATTCAGACGGAAGAATCTTGAGCTAATACCTCACCTAGGGAATTGGATTCCAGCCCTGGTTCTTTCACTAGTGATCTAAATTTTTGACCTGAGAAAAGCCACTTAGTTTCTTATACCCCAGTCCCTTCATCTGTAGAATGAGGTTGGGTCAAAAAACAATGATTACTAACCTGTGGGTCATGGGTTCCTGAGAGTGGCAGATATCTTTGAAAGTTCTCAATTCCAAACAAAAAGTTTAATTTGCAAGTAGTCTATTGATAACACATAAGACATGGAAATGTAGTTAATTATGGCAAATTTTTTTCAAAAAAGATTTCTCAATTTCTAGCTGTCATGTGTCAATTTCCCAGTCAATTGAAACTATCCATATCTGCAGATATTTTTTTGGACTTAAAAGAGCTCCTCTTACTTGGGCATGTTCAGTAATCACTTAAAGACAGTATTTTTCAAATCATTTCAAACACAGTATTTATGATTTCTGAATAATTTCATCATGCCTATTATTACTTGATTCTAACAAAAAGCAAATCTGGCAAAATGAGTGCTATCTTATGGTTTATGTTGTAATATATATCCTTTAAAACTTAAACTTCAAAGATCTTTCTTTTCTTGCCACTATTGTAATGGTTATGTTAGACAATCCCTTTTTCTATTATATTTATGTCTGACATTAAAAAGATAATGAATCCTGTACCTCAAGCACAGGGGGTTTGACCCAGTGTCCACAGATCAGTCCTTTGTCTATGTATAAGTTGCACACAAATGAACCATCACATGTTTCTTTAATGTTTAGTCTGACATTATTTACCTTTTTAATATCTAAATCATAATTGGAATTTTCCAAGACAGGTGATCAATTTTCTTCTCAGGTTCATGAAAATAAATAAGTGAAATTTCATCATGATCTTTCTACCTGTATTGGGCTTCATCTCTGTGGTATGTCTTCTGAGATTGCCATTCAAAAAGTGATAAAGTGTTAGATTGATGTGTTCAGACTCAGACATCTCCCACAGAATTAAAAAAACAAAACAAAACTAATATTCTCCTCCCCCTCCCTACATTTTTCTTATAACTGGTATTGGAATAAAACAGAATAGGGAATAGCTGTACATTGCATCCTTGTTGGGGTACCCACAAGGTCCTGTTTCTAATAGCAACATTCTTACCCCAAATCCTGTATTCTTACGTCCATATGAATTCAGTGTGACCCAATGGGTTTCCCCATAGAGGATTAAATGAGGACTTCAGATCTGACCCACGATAGGCCAATTGACACTGGGACCCTGGCGCATTAGTGGTTGTTCATATGGAATGGCCAAGGAGTGCTTATTCTCTACTATGCTCCTGATGAAACAGAAATGGCCAGGTTACAGAGAGAAGAAAAAGAAAAATGCAGTAATAGAAAGAAATTTTTAAAAATGGGAAAATTGTCTTATGAAGTATTTTTATTTTATTGATCTAGTAAATGCTGAGAACACGTCCTCCTTTCAAGTCTTCACGTGTTACCTTTATATTTGCCAATGTATTTCTCCTCTTTCTTGTTCTTTTCTGAGTGTTTGTCTGTTCCTTACACAGGAAAAAGTCTTGATTAACTTATGCAGCCTCTCATATGCTGGAGGACAAGCCTGTCCAAGCCCACTGGTGATGTCTCCAATACTGCCATTTTTGCTTCTGATGTTGGCATATGGCTCATTCCTTTTAACTCCCCAGGAGATGATTGTGACCATGTAACAAGTTCTTCCACTTCTTCTTCGCTCCAAAGAATGATGTAGGTTTCTATTTCTTACCTCTTCTGTGATACAGAAATAAGAAAGAAGATATCCCTTGTCACTTCACTAAAAGGTTCACAAAGTCCTGTTCATTTTGTACTCTGGATTTCCTGTATAGATTTTTATGATCTGGACCTTGATTTCAATTGATCCCTCTGGATATCAACTCTCCCTGACATAAGCTAGCCATATGTGTCTTTGTGCAGCCAGAAATAGCTGTCATGTGAACCAAAGCTGTCAATTACTTCCTGCTCATCTCTATTCCTGAGCATCGTTTATGTGTTTCTAGGCTCTGTGTTATGTCAACCTATTCTGTCCACCCCGTATTGGAACTCACAGATACCAACTGCTGCCTATAACCAACTGTTCTCTGCTGGTCTCATCTGTGATATGATGTTTTAAAAGTCATGCTGGAAGTCTAGGACTTTTTACTCTGTGTAAACTTCTAATTCAGCAAACATGCACTATGTGCTCACTTGAATTAGTGAAAAGGAATCCAAAGATCCTTTGAAGCAAATTTAAAAACTTGAAGGTTTCTGATGATTAGACAAATCATTGTCAACATTCTTTAAGTTACAAAATAAATGTATGAATAGATCAAAACATCACTTATACATAGATTGAGACTTATTTTGAAGTTGTCTGAAGGCAAAATAAGAAATGTACCAGGATTTGAAGAAACCATTTATAAAGACCACATATATTATATAATAAATGTGTTTAGAAGAATCAAGATCTGAAAATAGGAAGAAGTTTTCTTCACTCCTGTACAAATATATGAAAGTAGATCACAGGTTTCAAAATGCCTTATTTGAGGTCCTTCAGGGTTTTATCAGAACTTCTAAGAATGTAAAAATTGCTTTCTTCCTGTACATCCTAGATTTATATTCTATATATCTAGGAACATAATTTATACTGCCTATACGAAATAGTGAAACACTATTAGCCACTATATTTGGATATTTAATTTCAAGGCCTTAGAATGTCAGAATTATTTCTCCTCCTTTCCTCATCCCCATTGCAGAATTGTCCAATTCCTGATGGAACCCAGATTACTTGGTATTATTTACTAAAGTGCTGTGGGACAGAGATTTAAGTTCTTACTCTTTCATTTAGATCAATGCTGCCAGTAGCTCTTATTATACAGGTTGTGGTTTACATGTGGCAATGGGCACAGTCCACTCAATTTAGATGCATTATTGTGAGCTGTGTGTTGCATAAGCACTTTTACATTAGGTGTAGTTTCGAACACTGACGGGAACCCAGTTAGGTACATCTCTTGCTCTCTTCTCAGATGAGGTCAAATAGCTGGTGACAGCTGACCTGGGATTTAAAACTAGGGTCATTTACATTCTATGCAGCTTCTCTTCAGAGGAAATTTCTGGGACTGCAGGCAGTGAGCTGTGTGAGGAATTAATTAGAAAGTCCTGTTTTTAACCTTAAAGATCCCTTTATAGCCTCAGTATGTCAGGCAATTTCTCTGCTGACCATTTCCTTCACACATAACGTAAGTTTTCTTGCTTTGGGCCCTCATTGTCTTACTACCTCATCCTCTGGGCAGACAGCAGGAATTCCATCCCCAAAATTGTGTTGCTTCAGGAAGAAGTATGAAGATGAAATGTGGATGTCTTTGGAAAAAAATTATTATAGCATAAAGCAAATGTCTTCTCAGGGAGTGAGGATTTAGAGGAATTGCTTGAAAGAAGCACACATTAGTGATAAGCTAGATTTTTCCCATGAGAAAACCAAAGCCCAGGGAAGAAAAATGAGCCCTCTCAAAGTCTGGAGATAGAGAGTGACAGCACAAGGACTCAAACCCGGTGTCCTGACTCTCTGTGCAGACTTCTTTTATTACACTATACTGTTCTTTGTGTATGCGGACCTTAGGAATCTGTTGGTTCTCCTACTTAAAACCATACATTTATATTTTGAAGCTTTCCTCCAAATCATTACAGGAACAAAATACAGATTTAATAAATCACTGCCCAGATTATTTGCCATAATCACTTTCAAAGCAAAAATTGGGCCTTAGCTTTAAAAGTAGATTAGAGGAAAGCAAACAGCATTGCCAATTCTTGGTAAAGGACGAATGTAGGATTAGAGTTTTTGGCATAAATCTCAGCATTAATGGTTAAAATTCCATGTTCACTTTTGATACCACAACATAATAGCTTTGGGTTTATCGTCCAGGTGACACTGTCCTTTCCAATCTTGCTCAAAGCTTGAGCTGAAAGCTTTGATCCTTTTGGGAACTGAAAGTTGATTGCAAATTGTGTTACATCAGCATTGTAGGCACACAACCCGTTCTCCACCATCAAAAGGAACAGGCCACCAAAAGGCTTTGGGCAGCTTGGCAAATAGCTAAGCTTTATGCGAGGCTGAGTATAATGAGTAATTCCACTCTGTTCAAAAAGAGATTTTACTTCCCTAAGCAAATTGGCTTGAAAGGAACCACTGTGGTGTCCTCTAATGGGGCACATGATTTCTTCGGCAGCAATTCTGCATCTGTTACTGTGTTTTCTGAGTAGAAGCTTCTAAATCCTACCGAAGTGAATCCTTAGAAAAGTCCCTTGGTATTTGGGGAAAGCACTTAGCCATCTTTCCCTTTTCTAACCTTCAGTATAGGGTTACACAAGGCTATAATGTGGAGTGCAAAACACTCCACATTTTCTAAAGACAACGTGAGGCAGTCTAGTCCTTAATCCACTAATATAATCAATTTTATAAAAATTATCAATCAAGCCCAAACTGTGTTAGTTGTTTCAGATATGATGACTAGTAGGAAATGTTCTCTGACCATAGGTAACTCTCTACCGAGAAAAATAAAATAAAAATATGAGTTTCCTTTGTCCAGTTATGAACTGCCAGTAACTTACTGATCTGAGATTTAATCTCTGGGTGAGTCTGAATCCAGAGCTCAAATGCTTAACTACTATCCCATACTGCTTTTAAGGGACATATATCAGAACCTCACCTTTCTAAGTCTTTCTAAATCCTTTGTGAATTTGCCTGTGGGTTGCTCTCTGGCATCTAAAAATTTTACATGACCTGTTGGGCAGGTATTATTTGAAGAGAAAATGCTAATAGGAGACTTGGCTGTTCTTCCTTTATGTTTTTCGTGCAAATTTCAAAGTAAATATTCTCTATTTGCCTAGAGGCAATAAATCACAAAGGGGACAATATTTTAAATTTCAGTCAAACTCTGTATACCATCTGTTTGGGAGCACAGCAGTTTTGTAACAGATATGGGGGAGGAGAGGTTTTTCTAGGCTAGTCTAGATATGAAATTTCCGTATGGCTAGCCACATTTCTGTTTCAGAGGACCCACAATTGATATTTTAGAACCACTAATCAACAGGTGATTAAGTCAAAACTGAAGTGTGAGATGTTTGAAGTTAATTTTCACTTAAATGGAAAATTGTATAATATCTGATAGAAGCTAAAAGGAAACACTTATCACTTTGCCATTTCAAAGGGCTTGAAGCTATTATTTAATTCTCACCAAATCACTTTGAGGCTCAGAATTTTCATCTCAATTTCACAGATAAGAAGAAGAAACCATGGGAGGTTCAACATCTGGCCTCAGGCCATGTAACAAATCAATATCACAGTAGAGATCAGAACTCCAGCAAGCTTGGGTCCTTTTGACTTCTGTGCTTTGAGGATAATTCCTCTTGGAAATTGACCCAGTCTTTGAAAAGCCAGGCTCCTTGGTAAAGTCCCTGTGTCCTTTGTAAGTCAAAACCTTTTGACTTTTATTTCAGGCTTTTTGGAAACTTGGAAACTCCCTACTCTCCAAATGACCTGGAGTTGGGGGGTGGGGAGAAAGATCAAAGAACCACAGTGGAAACCATGGTGGAAATCGAAGTGATAAATAACCCCATGCATCTGATTTATCTATTAACCATGCCTGTCCAGTTCAGCATCCTCAAAACTGATTTACCTCTTTATTTATCAAAGTATAAATCTTAGATTACGTTAATTTTATTTTACTCTAGTTTATGGCTAGTTGATGTTGAGAAGGATCTAGTCAGATTCAACTTTCTTAGTTCCTTGTTCCCAGGAAGAAGAATCAATAAATGAACTCATTATGGAGGAATAATGGGAAAAAAAAATGCCTATAAAACCACTCCAGCTAGGGGTCAGCCAAAGGAACTAATGGAGCTTTGATCATGGTGTGCGTGTGGTGCCCTAATTCCCTTGCTTCTCCACGAAGAGGTATTTGTGCTCCTCTCAATCTCATTTGTACCAAACTGCAGAAACTGTGTGTATAATCCCATCTTTTGACCCATATTCACATTTGGAGTATCTGGGAGACAAAAGATCATGAGGGCTAATTGAAGCAGGAAAGACTGCTTAGAAACCACCAGGGACTTTATAAGGTAGAAATGGGTTAGAGAAGCATAATGGGTAGGACAGAAAGCAGCAGAAAGGAAAAGGTAGCTATGGAGTACCAATTGGTACTAAGTGATTTTCTCAGAGAAAAGAAAACTCTACAGCTACTTCTGTTCCTGTATCTGCTAGTCATCATGCTCCAGTCTATTCTTTTAAACACAATTCTACTCAGTTTCTTGAAATGTACATATTGACATAACATACTTAATCATTTTCTTTTGATGGTTATGTAACCACATTTGAAATTTTTCTATAAAATTTCATTATCTTTTTCTCCCTTGAAAAAAAATCAAATATCATACATTTATAAACACAAGTTTTTTTTGTGGGACAACTTATCTCTAAATTTGGTTTCAAATGTCACACACTTATTATCTCATCATGCTGTGTGTTATGAATGAGAGTGTAGCTTAGCTGGTACCTCTGTTTTAGGGTCTCTCATAAGGCTGCAATCAAGATTTCATTCAGCTGGGTTATGGTCTCGACTGAAGGTCCAACTGGAACCAGATCAACCTCCAAGATCACTTGCTTTGGTTCCTTGAGATCAGGTTGACCAAGGGCCTCAGTAACCCAATGAATGTTTCCCACTATGTTCCTTGCCGCGAGTGCCTCTCGCTTGCTTCATAAGAGCACACATGAAAAAAGATCCAGACACACACACACACACACACACACACACACAGAGAACAAGATAAAAATTTATCAACTTTTGTGATCATACCATGGAAGGGATATTCCATAACTTTTGCTATACTTATTCATTAAAAGAAAACCACCAGGTTCAGGTCCAGTTCATGGTTAATGGAAGGAACTGCACAAAACCTTACACAATACCAAGAGGTGAGGGTCACTGGAGCCATGTCAGAAGCTATCTACCCCAGAGTATTCAGGTTTTAGAGAGCAAGTATGTTTTTTCTTAAATGGATTATATGTATGGAAGAAGGGAGAAGATATCTTAATTGTAACAGAGATGATTGTGAATTCTACAGTTAGTAAAATTGTCTTTTGTTACGTGTGATAGTTAATTTTATTCATGTATTTGACCAGGCTCAGATTTGCCCAGATAGCTGATAAAATATTATTTCTGAGTATCTATGAGGTGTTTCTGGAAGGGATGAGTATCTGAATCTGTAGATGAGCAAAGCATATGACCCTCACCAATGGGAGTAAAGGTCTGAGTAGAACAAAATGGTGTAGGTAAAACCAATTCCCTCTGTTCTTGAGTTAGGACTGTCATCTTTCTCTGCCCTCAGACTTTAGTGATTTTGATTTTGGGGACCTGGGACTTGGACTAGGATTTACATCACTGCCTCTCCGGGTTCTCAGGCCTTTGGGAATGGATTGCAACTGTATAATGGGCTCTCGTGAGCTATCAGCTTGCAGATGGCACATTGTGGGACTTCTCTGCTCCCATAATTGTGTGATCCACTCCCTCATCACAAACCTCTTCGTGTATATCTCTGTATGTCTTATTGATTCTGTTTTTCTGGAGAACCAACTTAAACACTGAATAAATTAAACAGAGGAATTAATAGGAAACATATTCTTTCCTTAACTCCTCTGACAGCATCTTAAGGTGGAATAAATCAGAAATTCAACCCTCACTTCTGATACATTAATCCTCACAAAGTAGGACTAGTGAAGAGTCATCCCAGTTTTGATAATGAGAAGTATAGGTGTGAATGGAGGTGGAGCTCTGTGGAGGAGGACCCAGAGTACTATAGGAAGGCCTGGCCTGTTATGGTTATCATTGTGTTTTGAAATATAATTCAGTTTCTGACAAAATGCCTCTTAAAAACAGAAGAAGAAATCAAAGAGGATCCAAGAGTGTTGTCATCTCACATAAGTCTGGCTGTGCTCACCTAAGATGATGTCCATTTTGAATCTATCTTATGATCAAGGATGAAAGAGAGAAGCAATCAGTGACTTTATTATGTTTGTCTTCAAAGTCTAATTAGTAGAGTCCTAATCCTCTTGTTTCTCTTTCTCTTTCTTTCTCTCTCTCTTTCTTCTTTATGCTGGGGATTGAGCCCAGGACCTTGCACACACTAGGCAAGCATTCTTCCACTGAGTTAAACCCCTGGCTTCCTTATCTTTTCTTAAAGAATGAAGCAATAATACTTAATTCATTTAAACCATGTGTGCACATAAAGAAGGATTAGATAGGCTAGTTCATAATTTCTCAAACTGACATAAACATCTCTAGTTGAAGTTTTCTAGGCAATAATGTAGAGCCTATTTCTCAGTGTTCAACTTTCTTTATCTTGTTTTTCCTCCTTTTTGGAGAAATTGATATAAATATTTTGGCTTTGTTATTATGAAAGGACTTATAATCCAGTTTGAGAGAGATTTAAAATGGTTATCATCCTTAGGCTGGATTTTAACATAGAAATATCACACACTGCATAAAATATAATGGTACAATAATCATGGAACTGGTTTTGGTTATAGAGGTGATACATATTAGATAATGGGAAAAATTGAATTCAATAGTTTCTGAAGAAAGGAGGTAGAACTTAAGTCACAGTCTACAGGAGAAAACAGGGTTGTTGTGGACGTTGGGGTGGAGCGGGGAGTAAGATGGCTTGTAGGGGACAATTCAATATTTGTATTAATTAGTTCTACTCATTGGACAAGAAAGAATTTGCTCAAGAAGAGAAAATCTCCATTTAGGAGGGCATGAATCAGTCCCTGATTGGAACCTTCTCTCTTGAGATGATTCTAAGGAGAACATTGCTTGGCACTCAACCCCTCCTTAACATAACTTGTGCAAATCATTTTAATGAGTTAAATGATGGAGTTTGTGTTTTGATGAAGTGGAAGATATGAATCCCATTGTGGTACTCTGGAAAGAGCACTGAGGATAGGAGGGGCAGACAAGGCATGAAGCATGGCGATAGGAACAATTGGCTGTGGCTTATGAAGTTCTGATTCACAGAGCTGTCAGTCAATGATCAGTAGAAGGACCCAAGTCTTCCTAAGGGTAAAACCCTTTCCGACAATAAATCAGACATTCAGGGGAGCACATTTACTCTTCAGACAAGGAGAAGGCTCCTTATTGAAAAAGAACCCAAGATGGCTTAATGAAATATACATCTCACTTAGACAGTTAGGATGCTTAGACGTATGAATGACTGGTATTGCACTCCCTGATTTGTTAACCTCTGCAGAAATGAATTCCTAGGGACTATGTCTTCCTACTGCACCAGTCTTACCCTTACAAAATAGAAAATAAACAAGTAACACACAATATATTTTTATAATGAAAATATCAGTATGTTTAGCATTACAAACAGATTCTCCTTTCCTTTCACAAAAGGACTTGTCAAGTACAGAGCTACCACAGAGAAAAGACAGTAACAGGCAAGAAACAAGAAGCTTCAGCACATTGATTCCAAAGCTGAGAATGCATCCCAGTCTCCTCTCTCCAAAACTTCCCCTTTCACTTTCTGACTGCACCCCTTCCTTCTCTACCCATTTTGTTTTCTTTCTTCATTTGAAGCAGCAAGTAGTAAACAAGTTGTTATTGTTTGATGTGAGGTGTCCCTGCAAAAGCTCATGTGTGAGACAATGCAATAAAGTTCAGAGGAGAAGTGAATGAAATCAATGAGTTAATCCCCTGATGGGATTAACAGAGTGGGAACTGAAGGTGGGTAGGGTGTGGTTTTGGGGGCTTGGCAATGGGGTATAATTTTGTATCTGGGTTGTGGAGTCTTTCTGCCTTCTGATCATCATGTGAGCTGCTTTCCTTCGTCATACTCTTCCACCATGGTGTTCTGCCTCATTTTGAGCCCTAAAGAATGGAGTCTGCTCTCCATGACTGAGACCTCTGAAACCCTGAGCCCTCAAATAAACTTCCCCTCCCCTAAAATTGTTCTTCGTAAGGTCTTTTAATCACAGCAGCAAAAGAACTGACTAAAACACATGTGAATCCTACATGTGTGTTGTTAGAATGTATTTACCATTATACAAAAAGAGGCCATCTGTGTGCCTTTCTCACTTGGCATTTCTAAAGCAAGGAGGTTTAACTCAATGAAATCTTATAAAACACAGTAAGCAAAATGCAGGGCCATCCTGGGACCCCAAAATGCAGGAATGAGATATTTTATATGATTCTACTACGACATTTTTTTCTTTAAAGTAATATGTCTTATACTAAACTTAACAATTTATTTAAAAGATTTTTCCTTTTCTTGGTAAAGACTAGATGTCTCACCCCAAAGCATGTTTATGCACAAGGGGAAGAACACCAATGAGGCTGGGCTGGCCTAAGACAGTTCTCAAATATTAATTCTCAAACATCAATCTGCATTCAAATGACCCAGAGAATTCACTGGTACATGTTGCTGGGACCCACTTCCAGAGTTTAGAATTTGTTAGGTCTGAAAATTTGTACTTAAAATATGAAAATTTAGTAAAGTCTGAGAATTTGCATTTTAACAAGCTGATGGTGATGCAA
Organism: Glaucomys volans; assembly: GCA_020662805.1. Classification (NCBI taxonomy): domain Eukaryota; kingdom Metazoa; phylum Chordata; class Mammalia; order Rodentia; family Sciuridae; genus Glaucomys; species Glaucomys volans. Next base: position 663,323 of record JAJEJO010001522.1, read on the forward strand.
CTTGTCAGTGAACCCGCAGAGAACTCTCCCTCAAAACTCTTGCTTTTCAAATTGTGTCATGAAAATCAGGCTCCAGACCAGACTTACTGAATCAAAATCCACATTTTAACAAGATGCCCATGTGATTCTTTCTTGATTAACAACAACTTTTATTAGAATCTAACTCACATGCCATATAATTCACCCATCAAATGTACAATTCATTGGCTTTTAGTGTATTTACAGAATTGTGCAACCATCACTACTGTCTAATTTTAAAACGCTTTCATTACTCCCAAAAGAAACCCTAACCCATTAGCAGTTACTTACCATTTCCCCTCTTCATAGATTCTGGAAACCACAAATATATTTCTTGTTTTTTAGGGTTGCCTGTTCTGGACATTTCATAAAAATGAAACCATAGCATATAGGGTCTTTCATGTCTGGCTTACTGTACTTAGCATGTTCTCATGGTTCACCCATGTTGCAGCATGTCAATACTTCATTCTTTTTTATGAATGAATATCTCCTTCTATAGATATATCCCATTTGTTCATCATTCATCATTTCATGGATATCAGTATTATTTTCCCATTTTGGCCCCTGTGAATAATGTTTCTATGACCATGTGTATACAAGTTTTTGTGTGAACATATGTTTTTGATAATCTTGGGTAAATACATTACATGGGTGATCACTAGATCATGCGATACCTCTGTGGTTAGCCTTTTGAAGATTTCCTAAACTGTTTTCCAAAGTGGACAAATTAATTAGCAATGCCACTGGTAAAGAATACAGGTTTTAATTTCCCCTCACCCTTGACAACAGTTATTATCATTTTTTTTTTTTTTTTAGATCTCAATACAAGTGAGGTAATATCTCATTTAGTTTAATTTGCATTTTCCTAATGAGTGATGATATTGAGCGTCTTTTCATGTATTTTCTGGCCACTTGTTTGTTATTCTTTGGTCTGTTCAAAACTCAAATGCTTCTTAATTACATTAATATGGGAGAAATACTGTCCTTTGTGAGGTTTCAGATTACAGTCACTGGTATTTAGGACAGTGGTTGCCAACTGGGTGTGATTTTACCTCCAAAGGGACTTCTGATAATGTCAGGAGACATTTCTAGCTGTTGCCACAGCTAGAATAATCCTACTAGCATCTAGGGATGGAAACCAGGGATGGTGTTAAACATCCAACAACACATAGTGCTAACTACTCAATGCCCCTGAAGAATCCAGACCATTAGTGGTCAAATTAAGAAAACCTGGCCAACCACCTTGTTTGCCAGGGACTGAAGTATTTCTCAGGATATAGGAATTTTAGTTCTAAAAACAGGACCATCTCTGGAAAATCAGGATGGCTGATTACCCTAATTCCCAGGACTTTATGCATCCTTGGTGTTCAGATTTAGACATGGTTGAGAGTCCTCAGTGTGTAATAAAGGCTGAGTACCAAGAAAGCAAGCTCCCCAGCGTCTCCTCTGCACACATGCCTGTGAGCATCAGAGTGCTGCTTCCTGCCACCCAGGGCCTCCCAGGAAGTTCAGGCTTCCCTGCAGGCTTTTCCCTCTGCATCTCCATGGACTGGGAGCAGAGCCCCGCTGCTAGTGCTTCCTGACTTTGTAGGAACCCAGTGACTGCTACCCATCTGAGGCTTGCTGCTGCCTTTGCCCCTCTCCTGTTTCTTTAAAAAGGGGGTCTAACAATGGACACATTACAGTGTGGAGTGGGTTGAGTGGAGTCCAGGGACAAAGGCACAAAAACCATCACAGCTTCTCTAGTCAGAGAGTGGTAAAATTACAAACTGTCAAAAGCAGAAAGGACCCTGGAGAGTGTGTCCAGCCCCTTCATTTCATGCAGTCCGTGTGGTTCAGTGTTTGAACAAAAAGCAGTGTGTTCTAGATTCATTACCATTTAGAGGTCATGTGAGAATAATGCCCTTTTAATTGTCAGGATGGGAGAATCGAAAACTTCCCTTTTGAAATCCTAGATCACCTACTGAGGAAGGTTTGGTCACACTTAGAGAAGGAAGTATGCACAACCCCCCTTGGCCAGGTTAAATGGTGACAGATGGTGATGGAATGGAGCAGAGTATAGATTCTCAAACTTGAACATGCCTCAGAACCACCTGCTGGGTTTATTCAAACACAGAGCCACCTCTATACTCTATGCTTTAGTAGGTCTAAGGTGAAACCTGAGATGTGCATTTCTAATCAGTTCCCACTAGGATTAAAAGGAGGGATAATGACCTTCCAGATCCTTGCTATTTAAAGAGTGGTGCATGGACCTATAGCCACAGTAGCAGCAGGGGCACCTGGGAGCTGGTGATAATGCAGAATCTCAGGTCCTATCCTCAGTTTGCTGAATAAGAATCTGAATTTGGACAAGATTCTCTGTTGAATTGTGTGCACATGCAGGTTTGAGAAATAACTGGTCAAGATGATTTAATTTGAAATACCTGCACTGTTGTTGATTTTTACACCACTGCTTTGCTACATATAGAATCATCTCAGGGGATTGTGGAAATCCCCCTGCCCAACTCTTAAACCTGTCTTATTCTTTTTTTTTAAACCCACCCCTTTAAAGAACATGGCTTAATTGAAAAATGTGTACTCTTTATTCCATTGCTTGGTATCTTTAGCAATCATCCATTTTTCAATTCACATTTCAACATCACTTATCATGTGTCAGTTCTTGTGCAAAGTCCTGATGAATGAAAATGTAAAGGCTCTTATTTTCATGAAGTTTAAAACTGACACAATAGCCAGGTGCAGTGGTGCACACCTGTAATCCCAGTGATTCAGGAGGCTGAAGCAGGAGGATCACAAGTTTGAAGCCAGCCTTAGCAACTTAGCAAGGTCCTAAACAACTTAACAAGACCCTGTCTCAAAATAAATAATTAAAAGGGCTGGGGATGTGACTCAGTGATTAAGCACTAGGATTTCTAGTACCAAGCAACAACAAAAAACCAAACAACAACAAAAACTGACAACATATTTTTTTTCTGTTGCCTCTTCTAGTTTTTAAAACATATTTTTTCGTTGTTTTTTCCTAACAATAGTGCAAGGTTTCTGGTTACAAGTTCCCTGTGTCATGGAATCAATTTCTGTTCTCTTCTTGGGGCAAGAGGTTTGTTTCCTCACATACATCTAGTAAACTCATCTTTGGTGAATAGTTTTCCAGAATAGGGCATTGAAACAAACCATAAAATTACAAAATTTATCTCATTGCACTGAAATATTATCATAGGAGAGATTTTTTCATCTTAGGTACTATGGTCCATAAATAATTTCAAAAACAAGCAAAGCATTAATTAATGGAACAGCAGCATCTCACCACCTTTATCGGGTAGCCACAAACATGGCCAGCAGGATGAGTCTTTGGAGGGAGTACTTGGAGAAATTTGAGATTTGGCTGTTGACAGAATCTTGATCCTACTTTCCTGAGTGAGCCATCCATGTGGATCTCAGGAGTAGATCCTACCTGGCTTGTCCCTGTTGCCCTGAGTATTAACAAGTGAGTTTGGTTATACTTAGGACCTGCTCTTTTTTCAAAGCAAAACAGTTATTTGAAAGTGTTTCTAGATTTGGAAATACTATCATAGTGAGAAGCAAATGTAAAGTTCTATGAAAACATCAGGCTGGTGCTGAGGAGAGCGAGCTGTGAATGGGGGGATGGAAGGCAGCCATTGGAACAGCCTCATGGAACGGGCTCCATTTCCCTCCCGCCACATGCTGGCATCAGCTCCTGTCTGAGCTGCAACTGAAGCATTCACTCCAGTTGCTATTTGAAAACAACCTCACTGACAAACAGGGACAGTCCAGGTTGTCTTTATCGAGCGTTGCCATTTGTTTGCCACAGATCAATTAGGTTTGGCTAGAGTCCATTTAAATAGTGATATTTCATTGACGATTAAACTGGTCAAAAGAGAGCCTCTGTTACTTGGAATTGGATGAAAGTGTTAAAAAAAAACAACAACTTTGAGTAAATATCAGAGCTGGTCCTGGTCCTTGATAAAACCATGGCATGGTAAATTTCTCTTTGATGCTTCCCAGCAACACTGGGCCTTCCAATGTGAAAATAAATCCACAGATCTCCAAATTTGGCACTCAAGTGGGAATCTAAGTGGTGGAGAGGAGTAGCTGATCTTTGCTTCTGAAACTTTCCAATCTTTACTCCTTAATTGCTCACTGATTGATTAGCACTCCAATTTCCTCCCCTTAGGTGGGATATAGTACTTTCTTTAATGCTTTTGCCCCCAAATGGATGATTGAAAAAAATGGAAGGATGTGAAAACACAATTTAGTGAGATCTAATACTCAAACAACACATCACCAAAACTAGGAAAAAAAAAAAAAAAAAAACAGAAAAAAATGAAATACTGCCTACATTGGCCTAGACTCTTCTAATTAATACTGTAAAATGCCTATAGCTAAGCTGGGTTGGGCGGCCTAGCTCAGTGGCAGAGTGCCTAGCATACCAGCATGTCAGAGGCATTGGGTTCAATGCGCAATGCTGGGAAAACAAAACAAAACAGACTAAGCTAATTTGTAGATGACTCTAGTGGGCCCTAAGGAACTTTTTTCCTTCCTACCTATTGATAATACTCCATGCAGATGAGGCATTATGTAGTTGAAGGGGCACAAATTTTGGAGTCAGATTTTCATGGGAATCCCTCTTCTGCCCCTCTAATATTTCATGAGGCAGTTAAGTTCTTTGAGGCACCCTGTTCTTGGTCATAAAATTGTCATGCTAACCATAAGTACTTTATTTTAGTTGTAGTTGATCATGATCTTATTTTTGAGTTCCATTTGACCTTCTATTCAATATCCACCATTATAAGCCATTTTTGGAGATTGTGAAGATATTTATGCCAGAACAGAAATACAAAGCCTATGGTGCTTAATAATAAGTATGTAAAGCTGGGTGCTCTGTTAAGAAAAATAAAAATGCTAAAATAACAGCATCAGGATCTAAGCAAGAACATTCCTCATTTCCACATTAGGGCACGTCCATTCCATTTTCCCAGCAGAATTTCCGTATTGCTATGGACCAGTGACTTCTTTGCGCCTTACATTTTTCATCTTTCCATATGGCAGGTTTTATTGCAGTTATATTCTTTCTGTTCCACAATTGAATATTGAGCTTGTGAGAAAAGATAAAGTTGGTTAAGTGTTGTTCATGAAAGAAGCAACAGCCAGGCCTATGGTGAAAAAAATTCTCGCATCACTAGACACTTGTACTTTAAGCTAAGAGCAGTTACTGAATGGGAATCTGGAGTTTTCTCCTTATTGAAGGAGATGTATTCTGCATAATGGGAAGAGGAACAGACAAATATTTGGTGGTTAAATAATGCACTGAAGATTGTTTGTGTCGTTTGTGTAGTTTATCTTTCCATTTCATCCTTTCCTGCAGGATTATTCTTTCCCATTCTGTTCAATTTAGAAGTGGCTATTGGACCTGGTCAATGAAATGTGAGCAGCTATGATGTGTGTGATGTCTGAGCAGAAGTTTTCAGAACCCACACAGATTTTTCTAGGCCTCTTTTTTCCTCTGTAATTTTCCTTTTGGAATGTGCTCTTTCAGTCTAGATTTCTAAACAAAGACAATGTGCAGCAAAGCCGCATGTGATCTGCAGCATGAGCCCAACGTTTGCTTTTGTTGTTTATGTCATTAACTTTTGAGTTTTTTTCCCTATTTCAGTGTTGCCTAGATTAGGTTGACTGACATAGTAGTTGAGGTTATTCTGAAGATCAAATAAGATAACACTGCTTGTCCCTAGAATAGTGTCCACAGTGAATTCCACGAGTTTTATTGGTAAAGTGGAGAACACAGACTTCAGCTGATCATGAGAGAGTATATACCTAGTCACCTGAACTCCTCAGGCTCCAGTCTCAAGCCTCTTGAAGGCATCCTATTTCTGCTCTCTTGAAGGCATCCTATTTTCTTGAATAAGGATAGGTTGTGTTGTTGGTCAAAAGCAAGAGAAACAACCCCATTCTTTCAGAAGTGCTTGGCTTTCTGTCCAAGAGGTACAAATATGGGCACCTCACAAATGATAACAAAAATGTTAATGAGGTACAGCAATTTTAATTTACCATTTTAGTGTGCAAGGACCTGAATAGAATATCACACACAGTGTAATGAAGCCTATATATAGTAATTTTTGTATAGCATTTCCTGTCTGGAACATGCCAGTCTTTATTTAAACCTTGGAATGAAATATAGGAATGATTAAGAAATTATCTGAGAAAGAATAATATCTTCTTAGGCATTATAGTGTTAGGCATTATAGTGTTAGGTGTTTTTATGGTCTCTATAAGCTAATAACTTCTTCATACTTTATTTTCTCTATAAACAAAGTGGTAGCAGAAATAGTTTCTTTAGAGAAATATGAAGGTTATATAAAATAACATCTGTAAAAGGAACAAGAGAGTGCTTGGCTCTTAGTAAAATCACAAATATTTAATAACCAAATAAAGGAATTTCTAATGGTGGGTTTTGCTGTTGCTTTGACTGGTTGTTGGGTAATTTTTTGTGTGGTTTTTAAAGGTACTGTCTTAAATGCAAACCACTAGCCGATTTTGCCTGCTCTTCAGGTCAGCCCTTCTAGCTATAATAACACATTTTCTTTTATGACAGACTGTCCTGATTTCTCCAGCTGAAATTACCAACCCTAAGAAAATGAGAGCTTGTAAATGATGGGACAATGATGGGAAGGCCCAATGTGTGATATATTTCAATTTCAGAAACATTATTTTCCTTTGTCCCTTGGGCCTTTAAAGTAAGAGCATTTGAGCAACCTCCCTGAGTTATAACCCTTTTGGTGTAGTTTAAATCATCATCATTCAGAGAGCCAGGGACCATGGTTTATAGGATTAAGACATGGGCTAATAATGTCCCAGGCTTAGAGCTTGAGCCTTTTTGCTTTTCTCCAGCTCTGTCACCCTGCATGTGTCATTTGTCCTTTCCTACTCCTATTTCTTTCAGTGAAAAATCAGATTTTCTTCCTCTCATATTTATTGTTTGAGAAAAATGGTGAAAAATCGCATAAAACCTTAAACAAACAATATTCTTAAAGAGGTTAAAATTTCGTGGAAATAGAGATGACTCACTGTTCTAGATAGAAGGTAGGTATAATCTTAAGGCACACAGATATGGTTGTAAGGTGCTAATTTTAATGCCAACTTTGTTGAATTTTACATACTCTGTTTTCTTTTTACTAGGCAAGTTTTATTATTGGATTATCATTTAATTATTTTTTTCAGGTACTCCTCTGGGATTAAACCACATTCGCCCTTGGAGTCGTACTTGAAAACTTTTGTTCATTTTAAAATCTGCATATTTCCTGTTGGATTAAATCCACTTTTATAGTTTCCTAATATCCTTGAGTTTTACAAGGATAGTTTCATCTACAGTGAATATTTTATGATGCTGTTTAATTTGAGTCCATAGTGCCACTGTAGAATAAAATGTGACTTCTGGGAGTTCACTGAGAAAGACTAAGGACATCTAGTTAAATTAAATGAACATTTAAAAAGTGATATGATATGACTGTGATAATAACATAATGGGGAATATTTATTGTCTACAAACTACACAATGGCACTGTGCTGGCTGCAACATTAGACACATTATCATGTTTATTTTTGACAAGAAATTCTGAGTTAGATACTGCTGCTGTTCCCATTTTATAGACTAAGAAATGGAGGTTCAAAAAATGGACAAGAATTGTAGATCTAAAGACTGGCAGAATCAGGATCTTCAGCAAATGTTTAACTTTAAAAATGTCCATGAGCCCACCTATATTTTTTTTAATTAAAAATACTTTAATTAAAAAACTCAAAACTAAATATCCAACTTTCTTTTTTTTTTTTTTCTTTTTAACTCTGCTTTGATTCTGTAGGCAATGAAACATTCTTCGGAGTCTTAAAATGGTCAACTTGAGGAAATAGGAAATAGCCAGTAGTTCTTTTTTTTTTTTTTTTTTTGGTGTATGTGCAGTCCTGGGGATTGAACCAGAGGTAGTCTATCACTGAGCTACACTCCCAGCCCTTTTTATTCTTTTATTTTGAGATAGGATTTCCCTAAGTAGTCCATGCTGTTCTCCAACTTGCCATCTTTGTGCATCAGCCTCTCCAGTTGGTGGATTTCTAGGCGTGCTCTACAGCACATGGCCTGGGGTCTAGTAGTTCTGTCTTGATACTCTATTGTAGGTGGGAAAAGCAAACAAGGAGACAAGGAGCACCTGAATGAAGACAGCTTGCAACAATTAGGTGCTTCAGGCTGGATCAAAGGGACCCCCATCTGCAATCAGTTCATCTTCTCAGGATCCCTGAGAGGCTGGATCTCTCATTTGCTCAAACTCATTAGCAGATTTGGGTAGGTCAGCCCTCCCTAAAAGCGAGGGTGTATTTATTCTACATTGTCAGTGTGTGCTGGCAGTTCTTTCATAGTTATCTACCAGTCCACCTTAAATCAGGTCCATTAGGGATGACCCCTTCCTCTAACCTCCTTCCTGGCTGTGAGGTTTTTAGCAATATCTGCTCTCTGCTGAGACTAGCTTTCTATATTTTCTATAAACCTCATTTGCCCAAGGCTTAGCTGTTTTTCTATACATTTTTGTCTCATCTTGGATGTTTTTGAATGTATCTACCACTTGTACCTGTACTTTCCAATCTGTGGCCCCAGGGCAGAAGTTCCTTGATTTCCACTTGATCTGCAATTGCTCTTTTTCCTTTGGCAGGTAGTTTCTATCTTTAGTGATGGACAGATATTAGAGCACTTTCTGCTCACTCCCTGCTTTCTCATCTTTGTTCTCAGCAGGAAGCACTAGAAGAAAAGTCCTACAGGTAATGAGAGCAAAGAAGCTTTACTGGGCATGTAGCAGAAAGGAAAATCACTACTTAAAACAATGAAAGCAATTAATTGCTGCCATTTTCATATCTTAAGGAAGATACACAGCTCACATCAGGAATGAGTTAGTATTTGAGAAGAATTTTTACTAAAACTTTGGGTTAAGAAATAAAAAGGGATCTAAGGATTCCCTGCATAATAAAATAAGGAAAAGATTAACCTAACATGAGAGGATCCTTAGGGTTTTGAGGACTGACCAGAAAGACCTGATTTGTATTCAATATAAAGTGAAGACATTGAAGAGTTTCAATAAGATCTGAGGAAGGCAGTCCCAGAAAGAAGTCAGGGCTTCAGAAACTGATAGGACAAGTCTTGTGGAATTTGAGACTGACCATGTCAGCTATGTGAACATCCTATTCCATATTTTCCCTTCATTTCCTCTCAAGTACCCAACAAAGGTTTATATTCACTAATGGTGCTTTGAGTTAGCATTTCCTTTAGAATAAAAACAGGACTTTATTTATTTTTTTAGGGAAGCAGAGCAATGAATCTTGTAAACACTTTGGAGAATGGCAAAAGGATGATAAGAGGTGATGAGAAGTAACCAGGGTTTACTCTCATTCTGAGCTGGAGCTCAGAATATGAGTAAACCAGGATACTTAAGACCCACTGAGAGTTATTAGGAAATTTTGTGGAGGGAGTTTCAATTTCCTGAAATCAGATGGAAGATGGGTCCCATTAATTTCTTTAAACATTACAACAACAAAGGACGTTTCCAGAAGGCTGGAGGATGCAGAATCAGTTGGTTTCATAGATCACGGATTCTAATAGAGAGAAGAAAGACAAATGGATTCAGATAGAGTTCAGATAAATACATGAATAAAGTAGATTCATTTAAAGAATGTCAATCAGACATTAGTAAAGGTTATTAACAGTTATTAATGTGTATTGAAAGGAATTAATGAGGTTTTAGTAATACATGCCAAGACTTTGAAGAGAGATTAAACACACACACACACACACACACACACACGCACAAAACCCCCTATCAATACCACTGTTGAGAGTCAATTTCCAATAAGATGGTACCCTCAGCAAAGTACAGAAATGTACAATTATTCACAGAGCTGTGAATGCCATATACCACAGTTATTCTCTTTAAGGCACAGTTTTTATTTCTCTTACTATACTTTTCATGATATGAAGTTGTCTTGTTCATTTGTTTATTATCTTGTTCCACCATTAATATTTCCTTGAGGGAAGACCTAGTTTATTTAATTCACTGCTATATCTCTAGAGACCAGAACAATGCCTGGCAGATAACATTTGCTCTATAAAACTTTATTAATCTGAATGAATGAAGTTGGAAATTTCCAGAAGATATAGACCTTAAGACATTTGTTACTTAAGAGAACAAAAGAAACAGTACAATATTATAGAAAACAGTGAAAATAATTGCACCACAATAGGCATGATGCAAAGATGCATAACTTGGTACCAAGTTAAATGAAAATGCAATGGTTAATCTATCAAGTATAGAGACTATTTTCCTAACGATAAATGCATTAAAATACTGTTTCTAGTTGCTGGTACCATCTAGCATTACAATTTTCATTGTTTTAAAAATAAAAATGTATGGTTAGCTTTGACTGTAATGACTCTGGAATATGAGACTCCCCAAAGATAATGAGAATTAGCTGGGCATGGTGGTACAACCCTGTGATCCCAGTGACTCAGGAAGCTGAGGCAGGAGAATTGCAAGTTCAAGTCAGGCCTCAGCCACTTATCGAGACCCTATCTCCAAAAATAAAAAGGGGGAGGGGGAGGGATGTTGCTTAATGGGAAAGCATCCCTCTGTTCTATCTCCATACCACTACGACTACCACTACTACTACTACTAGTAATAATAATAATAATGGGAATTTTCAAAATTTTATATTGTAGCCATATAAATCACTAGTCCATCAAAAGCATGCCCCATTGAAATGATGTTAATGTTGTTCAAATGTTGATTTCCTTTAGAATCATCTAACGGGTCATAGTAAAAATTATTCTTCAGTACTTGTACCCTATTTTCTTTCTGTCTCCAAACATTATAACTCAAGTTGATAACTTACCATATTCATCCATGTAAGTTCCAAAGACTTTTGGCTGCACTCAAAGATTTGCTGTATCGTGAGGCTATTCAATAGAGTCTACAATATTTAATGAATATACTTCATAAAATGTTTTAGGAGATGTCGGTGTCACTGGATATACTTGGTTACATTGTGAGGTTTAACATCCACTTAAAGGTTAAAGTTTTAACAAGTGTGTTAGACCATCAATCTTAACAACATTCCCACACATACATTTTAACAAGTAAGTCTATATGATCAGTGAGCCCCAGTAAGAGTCACTTGTGCTAACATGCTCATTGTTAATGCCCCTATGTGGAGGCCTACAGTTCTCATTAGAATCTCCAAACACATAGTGAATGCTTTTGAAACAGGGAAACATCTTTACTCTTTATTTCCTTAGTACTATTATAGTGTTAAGTTTTTAGAATACAGATGATCCCTGACTTACGGTTGCACTGATATTTCAGCTTTATAATGGAGAGAGAGATGCATTCAATGAAAACTGTACTTCAGTTTTGAAGTATCATGCCTATTATGGTATAAAGTAGGTTAGGTGTATTGAACACAGTTTTGACATTATATTTTCAATTTAGGTTGGGTTTAGTGGGACATAACCCCATTGTAAATGGAGAAGCACCTCTAGATGAGGCAAGATTTCATAAAGAAGGCAAGTGTTCAAACAAATCCTCTAGTATAGGAGCATATGCATTCATGATTGTTATAGTTTGAACGTGTCCCTTCCAAAATCTAGGGGCCCTCTGGTGACAGTAAAAAGAGATGAGGCCTTTTATGTGGTGATTGGGCCATGAAGGTTCCTTTCATGCGAATGGGATTGAGGCCCTTATGAAAGAGGTTTCAGGCAGCCTTTGACTGGATTGCTTTTCTGCATTTACCAGGTGAGAAAGCAGCATCCTCCCACTTATATCCCCTCTGCAGGATGCCACTCTCACCAGAGAACTGAACCTGTGACATCTTAATGTTGAACTCCCAGTCTCCATAACCATGAGGAAATATATCTCTGTTCTTTAAAAATTACTCATTCCTAACTCTTTTGCTATAGCTGTAAAAATGGCCAAAGATAATGATGGTAGAATCCATGAATATTTGCATTACTAGTGGACACTGATGGTTAATGCCTGCACACATACAAGTTCATGCAGGTGCTAGCCTTCTGTGACTCCCTACTGGGTAGAACCTTTGGGGCCTTTTAAGCATCAATGACTAACCATCCACTCTTATCCAATAAATTCACCTTACAGTTTTATTTTAATGTTTTCATCTTTGGCCATAAAGTGAAAGTAGCAGCAATAGGATTTTTTTTTTAAAGACATAAGCAGTCACAAGGAATAAATGTCTTTTTCTTTCAAATCCTCTGCTTAACAAACCTAAACATGGAGGTGAAACAAGGTTTCATTTGACTACCAACTGCCTTCTACACTCAAACAAGAGGTTCTTCCTTCCTTCCTTCCTTCCTTCCTTCCTTCCTTCCCTTCCCTTCCCTTCCCTTCCATTCCCTTCCCTTCCCTTCCCTTCCCTTCCCTTCCCTTCCCTTCCCTTCCCGTCCCTTCCCCTTCCTTCCTTCCTTCCTTCCTTCCTTCCTTTCTTTCTTTCTTTCTTTCTTTCTTTCTTTCTTTCTTTCTTTCTTTCCCTCCCTCCCTCCCTCCCTCCCTCCCCCCCCTCTCTCTCTTTCTTTCTTTCTTTCTTTCTTTCTTTCTTTCTTTCTTTCTTTCTTTCTTCCTTTCTTTTTTTCTCTTCCTTCCTTTTTCTTTCTTCCTTTCTTTCCTTCTTTCCTTCTTTTTTTCCTTTCTGGGGATTGAACTCAGGGGTGCTTTATCATTGAGTCATATACCCAGCCCTTTATATTTTTTTATTTTCAAACAGGGCCTCCCTAAATTGCTTACAGTTGCTGAGACTGGCCTTGAATTTATGATCCTCCTGCCTCAGCATCCAAGCTGCTGGGATTACAGGCTTGCACCACCTCGCCAGGCTCTCATTTTGTTTCATTGTTGCCCTGCTTGAGTTGCATTGCTGACCTATTCATTCCGATATTTCTTCTGTGTAATTACATCTATGGGAAAAAACAAATTTGCTTACCACTAGAAAAGCCTAATTAGGACAGCCAAGAACCCCAATTCCACTTTTTTTTAAATTCAAATTTTTCCTTTTCTATCTTTTGGCTCACTTGAAAATCATGAAATGCTGATATTACTACCCTTCCAAAATTGAGTGAGAAGTGTGTGGGGTTGGAGATTGGTCTTACTGTACCTTCCCACCCCACACCTGTCTTTCAGAAGTGACTTCACAGATGCAGATATGCTTCCAGATTCCTGCATATCTTGGGAGGGACAATAACACTGTGTGGAAGTACAAGGTAGCTTTCATTATTATTTGTTAATAATGCTCCTGTTATGTAAAAAGCCAGACCATCTTGCACTTCATTAAAATTGTTTTGTAGCCAAGAAACTGAAAGGTAATAATGCTCCTCTATGTACTGTCCAGTTCTGGGCCTCATGCTTGAAAAGTCTTCTCCACAGGATATAATTGAAATATTAAATGGTATAAACAGTATTGGTGACCTGAGAATGCTTTTCCTAGGGAAAACTCTCAGAGAATATGATTCTGAACAAACTTATTCTCGACATCTCCAGTGGACAAAACCAGGGTATATCAAAGGTATGGGGCTATTGCAAAGGGTGGACTAAAATGGAAAAGCACTGTTATTCCTAGTTACAGTCACAGCTATACCTCTCTGGCTGCCCCAGTTCCTCATCTCCAAAGATCTAGTATTGTCTCTTTCTCCCTCTCTCTCACAGCCGCCCACTGGTATTCTTCAGTACCAACAAACTAGAGAAACACATCTTTTTGAACACATGAGAAGTACCGGAAAGCACAAAAGAATGGGGGTTAGCCAGGTGTGGTGGTGCACACCTGTAATTCCGTCACTTGAGAGCAAGAGGATCATGAGTTCAAAGCCAGCCTCAGCAACTTAGTGAGGGCATAAGCAACTCAGCAAGACCCAGTTTCTAAAAAACATAAAAAAGGGCTGGGGATGTGGCTCAGTGGTTAAACGTCCCTGGGTTCAATCCCCGGTATAAAAAAGAAAAGAAAAGAAAAAAAAAAAAAAGAATGGAGGTTTGTTTTGTCTTTTTTCTCCCTGCAAGATAAATGATAATCAAGTCAGGATCTGGAAAATTTATAGGTAGAAAGGACAAAATTACAAAGACTACAAGAATGAAAATCTTTGTAATTAGCACGTTTCTCAATTAGTCTGCCTAAGAGACAAAGAATACTAACCCAAACTTGACTTAGGCTGGCCATGTTGCCAGACACAATAGGAACTAAATTCTGGTTCTTCAACCTTATCTCTAGGTTAAAAGCTATTCACTTTTTCACAAGCTGTGCTATAATTCTGTAATCTAAAGATAACCTCAATTGAAATAAACAATCTATAAAGTAGAATGTTTGCCTGCTGTTTTCTCTTCCAGCATAAGAATCTCTCATGCTCAGGCGACATCATTCAATTTCTCTCTCTCTCTCTCTCTCTCTCTCTCTCAATACCTAGAGAAGAGTTCTTTTAAAATGGTATTTTGTAAATACAATAGAATAATTTTTCTGTTTATTCAGTGCTATGTAATATATACTCAAAGCTTAATGCCTTCAACAATGTATATTTTATCGTTATACCTCACAATATTGTAAATCAGGAATTTAGGCATAACTCAGCTGGCTGTTTCTTTTCATGTGGTGTCTACAAAGGTTACTCCCTGGTATCAGCTGGTTGTCTGGAAGACAGCCTCACTCATATGCCTGCCATCTTGGTATGGATGAGTAGAAGATCGTCTACCCATCTGGTGCCATTGCCCAGAATTCTTATATGATGTTCCCAGAATATTTTGGAATTTGTTCAGACCTGGTTTGGCCTCCCAAGAAATTTGTTCTAAGAAGTAGGAAATATTAGGTATCAATCTTTTATGGCTTGAACTGAGAAACTATTCTGTTGATCAAATAGTCACGAAGGCCTTGCATTGTTTAGAGGTGACCTGGATCCCTTCTCTTAAGGAAGGAGAGATAAAGAACTTGCAAGCACATTTAATCTTCCACAGGACCAACTGTGGAAGTCTATGGCAATGTGAGCTTAGATGCATATACAAACTGCAGCAAGTACTCAGTGCCCTGCTCATAGAAAAGTAATGATAATCTGGCTGGCCTTGGGTCTTCTTGCATTGTTAAATTCTGTAGATTTTTCTTTCTCAGGTGGCATCTGTTTCATACCTGTTTGTTATGGGATGTCACTTTTGTATCACGATGCATTCTTTGAAAAAAAATGCAATTATCTTTTACAAGTGCTCAACATTCACTTTATTTACAGCTTTTATTACTGTATTTCTGCAGAAATTTTGTTTCTTTCCATAAATTCTGTGAACTACTGGCTTCCAGCTTTAAAGTTTTGGAACCACCTGTTCACTTCTCCTTTCTTAAGGTCTGAGTTGTATGCTATCTGCTTTGTATTGTTGGTTCTACGCCATTCGTGTCTGTAGAGAAGGTAGGGATTGGTTACTGCTCACTCAGTATAGTCTTCTCAGTCTCAACATTATTGATGTTTTGGTCCAGATAAAATTTGTCCCATGTAGGATATTTAGTAGCTATTCTGGTCTTTACAAATTAGATCTGAGTGGTTTATCTCTCTCTAGTTCTGCCTGCAGTGTCCAGACATTACCACATGTGTCCTTGGGCACAATACCCTCTTGTTAAAACCACTGCTCTAGCAGACATAGTAACTCTTAAAGTAGCTTTCAAGTTGGAAAAACTTTTTTGCCATTGTGTGGAAATGTGGCGTATGTGTATACCCTGGCAAAGGAAAGTACAAGTTTTCCTCTTTAATTTATCAAGGCTAGCATGTTGTGGGCTCTATGCCATTGCATACATACCCAATCTGATTCCCAGAGCTCTGACCATGGCCTCAGAGTAAGAAGAAATTCAGCATGCATTCATGGTGATCTCATTGAGTGGTGCCTTCATGCCCAGCCTGAGTGATGCCTCTTGGATCTTGATTGCATCACATTTCTCTTCCCTTCTTGCCATCCTCTAGAAACTTCCACTCACTTTCCATTTCTGAGTTTGGTGATGCCAGTTTTGAATTAGAAAGAAATACACCGAGACATGAAAGCAAGCCATACGTCATAGCACATTTGACCTGTAACTGTATGGTTTGAAACCAGGCATTATTAGCATGCTGTGCCATCAAGATATCAGCTACCTGTGTAAGAGAGAGAGGGGAAAAAAACCCCCAGAAACCAAAGACCTGTGGTTTTTTTTTTACACAAAAAGTGTACTTGATGTTTAAATGGTTATCAAAGAGAGTATCAGAGGTTTCTGTATTTTGTTTTTATTGGTCCTTTATGAATAATTTTTTTTACATAGCAACCCCAATATGTTCTCAAATCTCAACCCTTCTGCATGCTAGATGGCCTCATTTTGCTTTAAAAATTGCTATTGTTTCACAGCTCCCACCAATTATGGAAAAAAACTGAGCTTATTCCTCATTCAAAATATTCAGTTGCATCTCATTCTTTGTTTTATGATGCTGTTCATAGAGACACTTTATTTTTGCACAAATATTCCCAAAGGTAAAAGAAAATGAAGCTACTTCCCACAGGTAAGTTGAGGGATAGAGAGGATGGCACAGCTTTAGGTGAGCACTGTGTATGAAATATTCTACTGGTGTCTCACTTAATTTTAAAATTAATATAAATTTTCCATGTATCTGCTCCCAAATGCATTCCATTTATACAAAATAAATGCTAATCTAAGTTACTTCTCAGCTTAATGACTCAATGACACTATCATTATCACCCAATCTTCACTTGAAATGGACACCTTCTGAGAAACATGTACACATTTGACCCTTGTAATAACACAGCGTTGCAGACAAGGCAATATTTTTTTTTTTTTTGGTATAGAAATAAGATGTCTGAGGTTCAGAGAGGATGACAGATCTATGAAGAGAAAACTTAGAATGCTGTTGATGTGCTGTGTTACCAAGCATCAAGAGCTTTACTACATTAGCACACTTAAACCTCTAAATAGTGTTATGAGGTAGGCACTGTTATGCCCACTTTACTTATGACATAACTCAGGCCCAGAAAAATTAAGCAACTTGCCCAAGTTTAATATATAACAATTAGTGAAATCAGGACATAAATTTCTTCCTGGCCTCACTGAAAGGTCATCTTTAACTTCTACATTCTGCTGATTTATCAACTGTGCCAGAGAATCTAGCACAGGTAATTTTTTCTTTTTGTTCAGGCAAGCTCAGTCTGTCTTTCGTCTATTTCTATCATGGTAGTTTTGTCTTTTATGAAATGTCCAATGTTATTTTTACCTTTCTAATAGGCTTTTCCTCGGACAGGATTTTGCATAGTTGGCTTTTAGCAGGATGACTGACCAACTGTTTTGGGTCCGGTCAGATTTGATTTGCACATTGAGCTCCTGGTTTTAAGCAAGGAGAAATACTGGTGACTGTAGAAGGAGGACAAGAAATAACCTCAGAAGAAGGTCCCTCTTTACATTTCTTTGAATTCTTAGCTCTTGCTCTCTCTCCTGTCCCTCTTTTGAGTCATTGACTTAGCAGTTTCCAGCACCCAGAATCACATTGTAGGCCAAATACTAGGCCAGCAAAAATCAGAAGAAGCTGAGGAGGGTTCCTGGGGTGACAATTCTAAGAGCATAAACCAAAGTGAGAGACACTTTCTTTTTTTTTTTTAATTAATTTACTTTGATTCATTGTACACAAATGGAGTACAGCTGTTGTTTCTCTGGTTGTACATGAAGTAGAGTCACACCATCCATGCAATCATACATGTACACAGAGCAATGATGTCTTTCTCATTCTGTTATTATTCTTACCCCCCACCCCAACCCCACCCCTTCCTTCCCTCTATGCAATCCATCCTTCCTCCATTCTTGTATCCCTTCCACCCCACATTATGTACCCTCATCCATTTATCAGAGAGATCATTCAGCCTTTGGTTTTTTTGGGATTGGCTAATCTCACTTAGCATGACACTCACGAAATTCATCCATTTGCCTGCAAATGCCATAATTTTATTCTTCTTTATGGCTGAGTAATATTCCATTGTGTATATATACCATGGTTTCTTTATCCATTCATCTATTGAAGGGCATCTAGGTTGGTTCCACAATCTAGCTATTGTGAATTGAGCAGCTATGAACATTAATGTGGCTGCATCACTGTAGTGTTCTGATTTTAAGTCCTTTGGGTATAGGCCAAGGAGTGGGATAGCTGGGTCAAAGGGTGGATACTTTCCAAGTATTCTAAGGAATCTCCACACTGCTTTCCAGAGTGGCTGCACCAACTTGCACTCCCACCAGCAATGTATGAGTGTACCCTTTTCCCCACATCCTCACCAACACCTGTTGTTGCCTGTATTCTTGACAAAAGACATTCTAATTGGGGTGAGATGAAATCTTAAGGTGGTTTTGATTTGCATTTCTGTTATTACTAGGGATGTTGAACATTTTTTCATAAATCTGTTGATTGCCTGTAGATCTTCCTCTGTAAAGTGTCTGTTCCTTTCCTTGACCCATTTATTGATTGAGTTATTTGTATTCTTGGTGAAAAGATTTTTGAGTACTTCGCAGATTCTGGAAATTAGTGCTCTATCTGAAGCATGTGTGGCAAAGATTTTCTCTCACTCTGTAGGTTCTCTCTTCACATTGCTGATTGTTTCCTTTGCTGAGAAAAAGCCTTTCAGTTTGACTTTATCCCAATTATTGATTCCTGCTTTTATTTCTTGTACTTTAGGAGTCACGTTAAGGAAATCTGGTCCTAAACCAACATGATGAAGATTTGGACCTACTTTTTCTTCTATTAGGTGCAGGGTCTCTGGTTTCATTCCTAGGTCCTTGATCCATTTTGAGTTGAGTTTTGTACAGGGTGAGAGATATGGGTTTTGTTTCATTTTGCTGTATATGGATTTCCAGTTCTCCCAGCACTATTTGTTGAAGAGGCTACCTTTTCTCCATTGTATGTTTTTGGCGACTATGTCTAGTATGAGAAAACTGTATTTATGTGGGTTTGTCTCTGTGTACTCTATTCTGTACCATTGTACCTATCTATTTTGGTGTTAATACCATGCCGTTTTTTTTACTATTGCTCTGTAGTATAGTTGAAGGTCTGGTATTGTGATACCCCCTGCTTTGTTCTTCTTGCTAAGAATTGCTTTAACTATTCTGGGTCTCTTATTCCTCCAAATGAATTTCATGGATTGCTATCTCTATTTCTATGAGGTCCATCATTGGGATTTTAATTGGAATTGCATTGAATTTGTATAGCACTTTGGGTAGTATGACCATTTTGACAATATTAATTCTGCCTATCCAAGAATATGGGAGATCGTTCCATTTTCTAAGATTTTTTAAAATTTCTTTCTTTAGTGTTCTGTAGTTCTCATTGTAGAGGTCTTTCACCTCTTTTGTTAGATTGATTCCCAAGTATTTCATTTTTTTTTGAGGCTATTGTGAATGGGGTGGTTTTCCAAATTTCTCTTTCAGAGGATTCATCACTTATGAATAAAAATGCATTAGATTTATGAGCATTAATTTTATATCCTGCTACTTTACTGAATTCATTTATGAGTTCCAGAAGTTTTCTGGTGGGATTTTTAGGCTCTTCTAAATATAAAATCATGTCATCAGCATGAAGGGGTGCTGTATTTTATCAAATGCTTTCTCTGCATCTATTGAAATAATCATGTGGTTCTTAACTTTAAGTCTGTTGATGTGATGAATTACAATTATTTTGTTGGAGTATAAATTTTCAAGGTAGATTCTTATTATGTTTTGTATTTCAATTGTGTCTGTTGTAATATTTCCATTTCCATCACGAATTTTAGTAATTTGGAGTTTCTCTCTCCTTCTCTTCGTTAGCGTGGCTAAGGGTTTATCAATTTTGTTTATTTTTTCAAAGAACCAACTTTTTGTTTCGTCAATTTTTTGAATTGTTTCTTTTGTTTCAATTTCGTTGATTTCAGCTCTGATTTTGATTACTTCCTGTCTTCTACTACTTTTGGTGATGATCTGTTCCTCTTTTTCTAGGGCTTTGAGCTGTAATGTGAGGTCATTGATTTGTTGACTTTTCATTCTTTTATTAAATGCACTCCATGCAATGAACTTTCCTCTTAGCACTGCTTTCATAGTATCCCAGAGATTTCGATATGTTGTATCTTTGTTCTCATTGGCCTCTAAGAATCTTTTAATTTCTCCCCTAATGTCTTCTGTTATCCATGTATCATTCAATAGCATATTATTTAATCTCCAGGTCTTGGAGTAGTTTCTAACTTTATCATTGATATCTAATTTCATTCCATTATGATCTGATAGTATACAAGGTAGTATCTCTATGTTTTTGTATTTGCTAAGAGTAGCTTTGTGGCATAACATATGGTCTATTTTAGAGAAGGAACCATGAGCTGCTGAGAAGAAAGTGTATTCGCTTTTTGATGGATGGAATATTCTACATATGTCTGTTAAGTCCAAATTAGCGATTGTGTCATTGAGTCCTATGGTTTCTTTGTTCAATTTTTCTTGGAAGATCTGTCCAATGGTGAGAGAGGAGTGTTAAAGTCTCCCAGTATTATTGTGTTTTGGTCTATTTGATTCCTGAAATTGAGAAGGATCTGATTAACGTACATGGATGCCCCATTGTTTGGTGCATAAATGTTTATGATTGTTATGTCTTGCTGATTTATGCTTCCTTTAAGCAGTATGAAATGTCCTTCTTTATCCCTTTTGACTAACTTTGGCTTGAAGTCTGCTTTATCTGAAATGAGAATGGAAACCCCAGTTTTTTTACTCAGTCCATGTGCATGGTATGTTTTTTCCCAACCTTTCACCTTTAGTCTGTGGGCATGTTTTTCTATGAGATGAGTCTCTTGAAGGCAGCATATTGTTGGGTCTTTCTTTTTAATCCAGTCTGCCAGTCTATGTCTTTTGATTGATGAGTTTAGGCCATTTACATTCAGGGTTATTATTGAGTGTGACTTGTATTTCCTGTCATTTTAGCTTTTTGGGGGTTTTTAGCTTAACTTTGTTTCTCCTTTGATTGACTCTTTCTTTAGGGTAATTCCTCCCCATGTTGACTGAGATTGTTATTTTTCATTTCTTCCTCTTTGTATATTGATTTTGGAATGTTGAACCAACCTTGCATCCCTGGGATGAAACCCACTTGATTATGGTGCACTATCTTTTTAATATGCTTTTGTATGTGATTCGCTAAAATTTTATTAAGAATTTTTGCATCTATGTTCATTAGGGATATTGGTCTGAAATTTTCTTTCCTCGATGTGTGTTTTTCTGGTTTTGGTATCAGGGTGATATTAGCTTCATAGAATGAGTTTGGAAGGGTTCCCTCCTGTATTTCATGGAACACTTTGAGGAGTATTGGAATGAGCTCTTCTTTGAAGGCCTTGTAGAACTCGGCTGTTAATCCACCTGGTTCTGGACTTTTCTTTGTTGGTAGGCTTTTGATGACTTCTGTTTTATTGCTTGAAGTTGATCTATTTAAGTTGTGTATGTCCTCCAGATTCAATTTGGGTGGTTCCTATGCCTCTAGGAACCTGTTGATGTCTTCCAGGTTTTCTGTTTTGTTGGAGTATAAATTTTCAAAATAGTTTCCAATTATGTTTTGTATTTCAATAGTATCTGTTGTGATATTTCTTTTTCATCATAAATTTTAGTAATTTGAGTTTTCTCTCTCCTGCTCTTCATTAGTGTGACTAAGGGTTTATCAATTTTGTTTATTTTTTCAAAGAAGCAACTTTTGGTTTTGTCAATTATTTTAATTGTTTCTTTTGTTTCAATTTCATTGATTTTCCCTTTGATTTTAATTATTTCCTCTCTTCTACTACTTTTGGTGATGATCTGTTCCTCTTTTTCTAGGGCTTTGAGCTGTAATGTGAGGTCATTGATTTGTTCACTTTTCATTCATTTATTGAATGTGCTCCATGCAATAAATTTTCCTCTTAGCACTGCTTTCATAGTATCCCAGAGATTTCGATATGCTGTATCATTGTTCTCGTTGATCTCTAAAAATTTTTATTTCCCCCTAATGTCTTCTGTTATTCATGCATCATTCAATAGTGCATTACTTAATCTCCAGGTGTTAGTTTCTGTTTTTTATTTTATCATTGATTTTTAATTTCATTCCATTATGATTTGATAGAATGCAAGGTAGTATCTCTATGTTTTTGTATTTGCTAAGGGGAGCTTTGTGGCATAACATATGGTCTATTTTAGAGAAGGATCCATGGGCTGCTAAGAAGAAAGTGTATTTGCTTATCGATGGATGGAATATTCTATATATGTCTGTTAGGTCTAAATTAGCTATTGTGTTATTGAGTACTATGGTTCCTTTGTTCAGTTTTTGCTTGGAAGATCTGTCCAATGGTGAGAGGGATGTGTTAAAGTCACCCAGTATTATTGTGTTGTGTTCTGTTTGGTTCATGGAATTGAGAAGGATTTGATTGATGTACATGGATGTGCCATTGTTCGGGTCATAAATATTTATGATTGTTATGTCTTGCTGATTTATGCTTCCCTTATGGAGAATGAAATGTCTTCTTTATTCCACCTAACTATTTTGGCTTGAAGTCCACTTCATCTGATATGAGGATGGAAACCCCTGCTTTTTTACTGAGTTCATATGCATGGTATGTTTTTTCTCATCCTTTTACCTTTAGTCTGTTGGTATCTTTCTCTATGAGATCCGTCTATTGGAGGCAGCATATTGTTGGGTCTTTCTTTTTAATCCAATCTGCTGATCTATGTCTCTTGATTGATGAGCTCAGGCCATTACATTCAGGGTTATTATTGAGATATGATTTGTATTCCCAATCATTTTGGCTTATTTTTGGTTTTTAACTTGACATGGCTTCTCCTTTATTTGGCTATTTCTTGACGGTAGTTCCTCCCTATGCTGGTTTACATTGTGATTTTTCATTTCTTCCCAATGGAATATTTTGCTGAGAATGTTCTGTAGTGCTGGATTTCTATTTGTAAATTCTTTTAGCTTTTGTTTATCATGGAAGGGTTTTATTTCATCTTCAAATCTAAAGGTGGGTTTTGCTGGGTACCCGATTCTTGGTTGGCATCCATTTTCTTTCAGGACTTGGAATATGTTGTTCCAGGCCCTTCTTGCTTTTAGGGTCTGTGTTGAGAATTCTGTTGATAACCGTATTGGTTTCCCCCTGAATGTCATTTGATTTTTTTCTCTTGCAGCCTTTAAAATTTTACTTTTATTTTGTGTGTTAGGTACTTTCATTATAATGTGACTTGGTGTTGATCTGTTGTAGTTTTGTACATTTGGTGTCCTGTAAGCCACTTGTGTTTGATTTTCCATTTCATTCTTCAGATGTGGGAAATTTTCTGACATTATTTCATTGAATAGATTATTAATTCCTTTGGTTTGTATCTCTGTGCCTTCCTCAATCCCAATAATTCTTAAATTTGGTCTTTTCATGATATCCCGTAATTCTCGTAGGTTTTGTTCATGAATTTTTACCATCTTCTCTGTTTGGTCAACTTTGTTTTCAAGATTAAATATTTTTTTCTTCAATGTCTAAGGTTCTGCTCTCCAGGTGAGCTAGCCTGTTATGCTGTCTATTAAGTTTTTAATTTGGTTGATTGTTTCCTTCATTTCAAGAATTTCTTTTTTTTTTCAACATCTTTATCTCTTTATTGAAATGGTCTTCTGCTTTCTGCATCTGTTCTTTTAACTGTTGCTTGGTGCAATCATTAATTTCCTGCACTTTCTCTCTCATCTCATCATTTGCTTCTCTGATCATTTTAATTATGTACATTCTAAACTCCCTTTCTGACATTTCTTCTGCCATGTTATCACTGGATTCTGTTGATGCAGCATCTAGGTTTGTTTGAGAAACTTTATTTCCCTGTTTTCTCATGTTGCTCATGTATCTTCCCTTCTATCCATGAGGTATTGCAGCTTGCCCCTATAGACCTGTGGTGTCCCTGCAAGTTTCCAGTATCTCACCTCCTAGTCTTCAGTAACACTAGACCATAGGCTGGGGCCAGGCTGGATTAAGACTTGGCCTCTAGGCTCGGCCTCCTGGCGTGGAAGCCCCAAGTGTCCATGCTGTGCCCACTTCCCCACCCTGAAGTCTCCCAATTCTACTCTGTGCCAGCTGCCCCTGCAGAAGTCCCATGGGAGCACTCTGGGCTGATGTGGAACTCTCACTCAGTCTGTAGTGAGCTGAGCCTGATGTCTGTTTCTGTGTCCATCTCCTGGACCTGGAATTCTCCTGGCACTTGGCTGGTCTGGACCCAAGTCCCTGATCTAGGCCTCCCAGAACAGATGATCCAAGTGTCCACTCTGCCCGCTTCCCATGGGCTGAAGACTCCCATCTCTGTGTTGTCCTGGCTTCCCCCGTGGAGGTCCCATGGAAGCACTTTGGGCCTATGTCCCAGGTGCAGAACTCTCCAAGAGCCACTTTCTATAATCAGGTAGGGAGCATCCAAGAGAAAGAAGAAGCTGAGAGGCCAGGTTAGAGATCAAGGCAGGAGCTGCAACATGCTGGACTTAGGAAAGCAAAAGGGAAGTCAGAACAGTAACATAATAACAAAGGTCTTAATAAAAACTTGTCAAAAAATTTAAAAATAATGAAAAAGATGCAAAAGGTGGGGGCACATCCTTCCAGCATCATACTGTGATATTACATAATAGATCATTCAAGATTATTCCTAGGAGAATACACCTGTGTGTATGTTATTTACTATTTGATTAAACTCCTAATGTAATGGAGTTGTATATTAACTTACTCATTTTTGTATACTTGAGATGCAAGTGATTTCTTTTTGTAGAAAAGATATAAGCCCTAAATATATGGATTTACTTTCTCTAAAACATTAATAAGCTTTTTATTTAAACTAAAAATCATAATGTGTAAACCTTATTATTTTTTATTTTAAAGAAACCTAGTAGACTCTTTTTGAATAGCTTTATGTTTACAGAAAAACTAAGCAGGAAGTACAGAGAATTCTCATATAACATCTCATCCCTTTACCCCATATAACCCACCTAATCTGCATTTCTCCAATTACAAGCATCTTGTATTATTACAGTGGTTTTATAATTTGTGAGTCAAATATATATTCTATACATACTGAATGAGCCTGGGGGGCAGTAAGATTCTCCCATTATTCCTCAGCCAATAACTTCTAGGTACCAAGCATGCTATCAAAACCTCACATCGTGGAATCTATAATCAAATTATGCTATTCCATTCATAATTTCTTTTTTAATCTTCACTTCTGGCTGATGAGGAGTGACAGTAGGTCTTTTGTGCCTATTTTGTGGAGGAAGGAGCTTAGCTGAAAATCTAAGTGCCTAGTTCAAGGTCAAACAGGTGTTATGTGGCAGTGGTGGGGCTTAGACCCACCCCATATGATGCCTGAGTCAGGACACACTTGATGGCTCAAGGCAACTGCTGGGTAGAATACAAGACACATGCACACATGCAAGGCCCAGTTCCTGTCATCAAGGGGCTTTGATCCTTAGACATGGGATCTAAGAAATAATAATGCTATCAGGTAAGTGTGGTGTGTGAGCTGAAGGGAGAGGGACATCAGAATGGGCTGGAATGCTCAGAGAAAACTGTCTTCTGAACATAGAAAGACAACCAAACTTTGAAGGACAGATAGCATTTGGAGAGGGAAAGGAAAGGAAATTATGACCAGAAAATTCTTAGTCATAGGGATTTAGTTAATCTTTAGAAATGTCCTTAGAAATAACCTTTCTGGAACCACTTGCTGATTCAGTCCACTAGTGAGTTAGCGGTTCTCTATTTTAAAACCGTTTCCTAAATTGTCTCAATTTTCTCAACAACATAAAGTTCCAGTCTTTTGAAGAAAAAACCATATTTGCCTTTCTATGTCCATATTTGTCATAATACAAAAGCATTTGCTTTCAATTTTGGTAATGTTTTTGTTCCCAGGCTCCTAAATGGAGATGGGAACTTCTGTCTCTAGTACGAAATCCAAATCCTAAGCTTATTTAGAAATTTAGTACCAAGCTTTACTCTAATCTTCCCTAAATACCAAGATGTAGTTGAAGATATTTTTAAACCACCAAGTTCATATCCCTTAAGTTCTGTTCCAATTTTTCATGTTGTCCAACGTAGTAAAAATATTTTATAATGTTGCATTTGAATAGCTAGAATACATTTACAACATAAGCTTTCTGGTTATAGAAAGGGTGTGTTGGCTGTGGCTGTGACCTGGTGGTAAGTGCCTGACTGGGCTACGTGGGTTCAATCCCTAGCACTGGGGGAGAAGCAAGCATATGTATAGGGAGATGTGATTTGGGTTACATAGTTCCATACTGTACCATCTTCAGATAATCAAATCCAAATGAGTTTTGTGTAATGAACCATGTGTATTAGAATTATGGGGGAGATCCCTTTAGATGCTTTAGGGAAAAAATTGACTCGATTTTTTAAGTAACTTCTGAATAAAAAGAGATGGGATGGGGTGAAGAAGAATTGAGCTGCCTAAAATATTTCTCTGGGCATGGATGTACAATTTTATTTTCTAAAAAATTCTGTAACCTCCTCTTTTCTGTCTTATTCCTATAGATCTGTGTTCTCAGGGGAAATTTCTAATATATCTTTAATTGTTAATACAGGTGTGTTAGTCAGCTTTTTGTCACTGTGACCATAAAATCTGACAAGAACAACTTAGAGGAGGAAAAGTTTATTTTGGGCTCATGGTTGGCTGACTTCATTGCTTTGGGCCTGAGGTGAGGCAGAACAACTTGGTGAAAGGCTGTAGCAGAAGAAAGCAGCCTAGTTCATGGAGCCAGAAACAAAATAGAAATCTCAAGGGCATCTCCCCAGTGAGCTATGCCATGCCCCATCTGCCTACAGTTACCACCCAGTAATACATTGGAATTATTACTGCAGAAAATGTATTACTTCACTGATTAGGTTACAGTTTGCATAATCTTATCATTTCACTTACAAATATTCCTGCACTGCCACATGAGATTTTTAGGGGAGATCTCATATCCAAACCATTATACCAGGTGCCTCTTGACCAGGGTTAATCCCTTACAAAAGCAAGTGAATTTTCAGGTTAACCTTAAGGACATGAAACCTTAAATTCAAACAAGTGAATATTCAATGATTGAAATTACATGTGGTGGGGCTTACATTCTGTAATATGGGGTTTTGACCAATGTGCCATCAAATTAAATTATTAAATGAACACATACCCTACTGATGGGTACAGCCAGTTGTGCTGTAGAGATGTTAACATGTTAAATTCAAATTCATTGTAACCAGCAGCCTTATGTTTGGAAAAGATTAAAGTAAAGCTTTAGAGCAAGACTTTGAAATAAGCTTAGACTTTGGGATTTGAACAGAATACAAAATTACTGTTTAGAAATAGAAATGCTCTTAACTTGGAGACATTGCTTTTTATTGGAAAAGAAAAAGAGAAGAGAGAGAGACAAGAATAAGAAGACATACATCCTTGCTCTGATGTAAAGAAAATGACTATCACAGTAAAGTTCAGAGTATGAGTGTGTTGGGGAAGGTGCCTTAATTAAACACAAAGCAGTCCTGGGCAGAATGCTAAAGTAATCTAGCAGATTTGCTGATTCAAGTATCTTATTAAGAGCTGCCTGTAGCCTTTAATGATTCACTTGTAGTGTTTATCTAATTTCAATGATGAGACAGTTATTTTAATTCTTGCTGATAAATAAAATACGAATGAGGTTTGAAAACATTTGCAAAAGGCAAGTTATCAAATCATAACTCAACATTTAATGAATGATATACATAACTTCTCCAGTTAGAGGACTGCTAATTCATACTTGTTTGGATTTCTGAAGGTTTTACGTGCAAAGGTTAAGAACAGATACACCTATGAGTTTATTTGTTGGTCAGGACCATATTTGATTCTCTGTTGGTAAAAGAACACTTTATAACTTGTCTTTACTATAATAGGAATATGTGCAAATGAAACTGGGCAATGGGACAATCCCATAAGAAGAATATCTCTAGTAAGAAGAAAATTATCTTCTACTTCACCAAATAGTATTCCTCAAGATACTAATTAAGTTTTATAACTTAAGGATGAAAACTTATTGTCTCCTCAAATATACTCCAAAAGTATATTTCTAAAGATGTTATTTAGGTGTTTAATGCAATAAATCAAGGTCAAGTCATTTTAGAAATAATCATTAGAATTAAGTCATATCAGTTATCTACTTCTGATCAATTATTTCTAATACATAGTGGTGTAAGACATCAAATTTTGTATTTGCTTACAGTTCCATGAATCAGCAATTTCTGCTCATCTTGTCTGTGGCCATTCTGTGTTGCAGCCATCTGTTGGCTTGACTGTGGTCTAAATGGCTTTGTTCACCTAACTAGTGGTTGGTGCTGAAGTGCAGCTGGGCTCTATCCACATGACCTCTCCTCTTCAAGGAGATCAGCCCAACTTTTCATCTGGTGTCAAGAGTCCAAGAGGGTAAGAGGGGAAGATGAACATAAAAGTTGCATATCATTTTAAGTATGTTTAATTGGAAAAACCTACCAACATTCAAGTTCCTATTCTTTATTTTGTTTTTTGGTACTGAGGATTGAACACAGGGACATTTAACTACTGAGCCACATCCCCAACCTTTAATTTTTATTTTGTGAAAAGGTCTTGCTAAATTGCTGAGGCTGGTTTTGTATTTCTGATCTTCCTGCCTCAGCCTCCCGAGTCACTGTGATTGTAGGAATTATAGGAGGGTACCAGGTTCTACTACCAGGTTCTACTTTTTTTTTTGGTAGCTATACAGTACATAGTAATTGGGTTCATCTTGATGAACTCGTACTTACAAACCTTTGCAGACTGTTGGGGAAAATATAAATTGGTATAGTCTTTATAGAAAAAAATATAGAAGGTTCCTCAAAAAATGAAAAATAGAACTCTCATATGATCCAACAATAAAACTACTGGATGTATATACAAAGGAAAATGAAATCAGTATGTCAGAAAAATCTGAACTCCCATGTTTATTGCAGCATTATTCACAATCGCCAGCATTATCCACAAACTTTAAGAATGATGAAAATCCCACATAAATACAATTATCTGATGCTAGACAAAGGTGCCAAAAACATACATTGGAGAAAAGATAGCCTTTTCAACAAATAGTGCTGGGAAAACTGAAAATCCATATGTAGTAGAATGAAACTTGACCTGTCTCTCACCCTGCACAAAAGTCAACTCAAAGTGGATCAAAGACTTAGGCAAATGCCAGAAGAAAATGTGGGCCCAACACCCCAACATGTTGAAACAGAAACCAACTTTCTTAATAAGACTCCTAAAATTCAAGAAATAAATCCCAAAATTCGATGAATGGCATCAAATTAAAAAGCTGCTTCACAACAAAGGAAACAATTAAGAGCATAAAAAGAGAGCTTACACAATGGGAGAAGATCTTTGCCCTCTACTCCTCAGATAGGGTATTAATATCCAGAATGTATAAAGAATTCAAAAAACAACACCACAACAAAACCCCAATATTAATTGGGCAAAATTACTCAACAAAGACACTTCTCAGAAAAAGAAATATGAATGGTTGACAAATACATGAAATAATGTTCAACATTTCTAGTAATTAAGGAAATGCAAACCACAATTACACACTGAGATTTCATCTCACCCCAATCAGAATAGCAATTTTCAAAAATACAAATAATAATAAATGTGCAGGGTGAGAGACAGAGATCAATAACAATAAATGTTGGCAAGAATGTGTGGGAAAACATACACACACATTGTTGGTGGAACTGCAAATTGTGCAACCACTCTGGAAAACAGTATGGATAATTCCTTGAAAAGCTAGAAATGGAACTATAGTATGATCCAGATCACTCCTTGGTATATATTCCAAAGCTCTATAAGCAGCATATTATAGAGATGCAGCCACATCAATGTTTATAGCAGCACAATTCACAATAGCCAAGCTATGAAATCAAGCTTGTAACTAGACACCGTCTATCATGTTAAATGAAATAAGCCAGTCCCCAAAAGTCAAAGATTGAATGTTTTCTCTGATTCATGCAAGCTATTTGAGAAAAGGGGGGGGTGGGGTGGGAGAGAAAGCAAGGGAGAGAGAGAGAAAGAAAAGGGAGTGGGAATTCCATAAAAATAGATGAAAGCTTAGTGGAATGGACAAAGTGGGTTGCAGAGAAGGAAGGAAGGATGGGCTAAGGAAGAAGAGTGGAGTGAATCTGACCTAACTTTCCTATGTACATATATGAATATACCACAGTGAATCTCACCATCATGTATATCATAAGATACAAGTTAAAAAAAACTTTAAATAAATAGCAGAAAGATAGTCAAGTGGGGGGGAAGGGAAGAGGGGGTGGAAGGAAGGAAGGGACTGAATTAAAACAAATTACATTCTATGCTTTCATAATTATGTAAAAATGAATCCTAATGTTATCAATAACTAAAAGGATCGATAAAATGATGAAAATCCTGTCATGTGTGACAAAATGTGTGAACCTGGATGACTTTATTTTATTGAGCAATAAGCCAGGCACAGAAAGACAAAATACTGTATGATTCCACTCATTAGTGGAAGTTATACAAGG
This sequence comes from Glaucomys volans, assembly GCA_020662805.1. Taxonomy (NCBI): domain Eukaryota; kingdom Metazoa; phylum Chordata; class Mammalia; order Rodentia; family Sciuridae; genus Glaucomys; species Glaucomys volans. Next base: position 693,976 of record JAJEJO010001522.1, read on the forward strand.
CAAACTCATAGAAACAGAGAGAGTAAACTGGTGTCAACCAGTGACTGAAGGTGGAGATATTAGGGGGAAAACACACACAAACTCGTACCCTGGCTCTGGTTGTTATTAGCTGAAAGACTTAAGATAAATAAAGAGATTTTAGTCTTAGTTTCCTGATTTGAAAAATGCAATAAATAAAACATATTCCAAAGTATTATTGTAAGTATAAAATGAAATATACTCAGACTGGTTAGCCTAAAGTAACCAATCATAAATAGGAGCTGCGACTATCTAATAATACTAAGTCATTTGACCCTAGAGATGTGACCCCAATTCTCTCCCTCTTCATGCCATCCTTTTAGAATAGGTGGCTTATCCTAGCTCTCTCATCTTTTCATAATTTAGCTTTCCCTCTATAACTTAATACTTTGTGTTCTCAATCTCTATGAAAATCACTTTCTTAAAATTCTTCTTATGTCAAAAGTCCAAGCCCTAGGACTAAACTTGAGGTATGGAAAAACAAGTGAATATTTCAAAATCTCAAGTCATACCTAAATGAGGCTTAATGAAAGACAATGTGAGGGATTCTCAGAATGAGACAGATGACAGGTTAGGAAGTAGAGATAAACCACTGACTACAAGATGGTACTGATTAGTTTTGGCTTAAAGAATCAAAGATGGGACTGATAGCCTGGAATGTCCAGCAAAAACTCCAAGTCCACAAAACAAGACCAGGAGTCAGTGCAGAATGAGAACAGATGGAGCGCTAAAGCAGGTTCATGGCAAATGACATCCTGAACACTATATTTGGCATACAAAACTCTTCACATACATGGTTTGGAATATTCCTGTTGAGTTGAGAGCATTTCCTTAAGGCAGAAAAACTGAGATAGGCGCAGATCTTTTCTGCTGGTTAGAGTAAGACCATTGCTTTCTGTATGCTCTCAGTAGAGGGTTTTCTCTGAGTCTGGGATGTGCCTGGAAAAAATTTTTAACTGCCTGGGCATACCTTAGATTTAGAATCCTTCTTTTTATGTTGCCACAACCTGAGGAAGATCTATTTTGCTGCTTTTATTATTATTATTATCATCATCATCATCATCATCATCATCATCATCAGACAGGAGTACACCAGAGGGAGGGTAAAATCACGACAGGTTGCTTGCAAGAAGGGAAAGTGAAGTAGTGTGTGCATGTAGGTTGAGTGTGTATGTGAATGTGTATATAGTGTGTAGGTATATGAAGTTGTGCATCTTGAGAGAAAAATAAAAAGAAGATCTATGATTTCCTTTCTTAATTCCTGGAATTATACAAGAAATTGCCCTACAGAATATGTTCAAAGCATCTTCACCTTATAACTTGCCTAAACCATCTTTCACATTGAATGCCACTTATAATTCCTGACTGTAGAATGGGATTGATGTGAAATAACTACACATTTGCAATATGACTGTATGTCAAGGATACTATTCATTTTATCATCTAATGAGTCTGTGAAGGCTGGGGACAGGGTTATACATTGGGATGGAATAAACAATAAATGAGTTGAACTAAAGGTACTGGGCACTATGTGTAGGTTATGGGAGATAGAATGAGATAAGAGAAAGTCCTATCCATGAAGATGGGGTTTGTGGATTGGAGTAGTGACCCAGTTGAAATTATGGAGATAAGGGCAAATCAGAGAGAGAAGAGAGGAGAGGAGAGGAGAGGAGAGGAGAGGAGAGGGGAGGAGAGGGGAAGAGAAGGCAGGAGAGAGAACAATGCTGATAAAGAATAAACAGCAATGGAAAGATGTTCTGGAGAGTAGATGGAATGAGGGTTCTACATAAAACAACCAGGTTACCTTAGAATTCAATCTACTACAATACAAAAAGCATTCTCTGTGTGGATGACTCCAAAATTGGCATCTTCACTGGGATATATCAAGAACCACACTTCCAATCACTAGATTTCTGGCTTAAAATATTCCTGGTTGTCAGCTTTTGTCATAGCAGCTCTCAACTTTCTTTGGAAGTATATAGTATATGCATAAAATCCATAAAAATGAAAAAACAAAAAATCTTTCATAGTAACATCCAGTAACCAAAAATAGCAATAATGAAAGAGTTCAGGAAGAATTTCTACTGATAAATTTAAGGCCACTAGAGTTGACTTGTTGAATGTAAATACCAACATGCAATTGATTTTAGAGATCCAGAAAAATCAGTGAATCTGTTGTCATGAAAAAAGTAGAATATACCTCCTATAAACAGCCTATGAACCCCAAATTTATGACAACTGAAGAACTTGGTGACTGTTCTTAAACACTTGTGTTCTGTCTTTAATTTTTATTTATTTTTATTTTGAGACAGGGTCTTGCTAAGTTGCTGAAGCTGGCTTTGAACTTGCCTCCTGAGCTGCTGAGATTACAGGTGCACACCTCTGTGCTCCTCACCTTCTGCTTTTGGTGATGCCAATAAACATTGTTACCTTTTTCTATGTTTACTCAAAAAACAAGGCAAGGTTTCTGACGGCACAGCATATCCTGAAAGCAATTGTTGCATAAGCCAAATACTTCAGAAAGAAGAGAAAAGAGCTAGTATCCTGGTAGTCATGAGGATTGGAGGTGATGGCTCCAATTTAACATTAGCAAGCCAGGCATTTGATAGAAGAAACCACCTATATCTGGCTAGATAAAGGACAGTGGAAACTGTTCTTATAATAATGCCTATAACCCTGCTTTAGTGTTTTAGGTCTGGGAAGAAGCTGTTCCTAGTCAAAATACAGTACTCTATCTTTTGCCAAATGTAAGGAGCAAGGGACAGTCTGAGAGCATATGTCAAAGGTAAAGGCCCCATCTTTCCCCAGACTTAGGGGAAAAGAATCTCTGGAGAATGTTGCTCTATAGGAATCAAAATATTCAGAAGGCTGCTTGATTTCCTCACATGCAGGTGAGAAGGCATGATATTTAAATGTCTTCCAAGCCCATTTTCATTTTTCCATTTTGATGTAATTTAACACTTGTGTACCTCACCCAGCTTCCTTCTCATCTGCCTTCCTACCTTTGCTTCTCATCAGGTAGTTGTCCTACTTTAGCTCATTCTCTTTCTATAGTTAACTTTGCCAACAGAACAACTAATTAAACCATCTAGAGTTGATGAAATTCTCCATTTGCATATGTTTCAAAGTATAATTCCTTTAATAATAAAAATTGTGCTTTCATTTCCCTTAGGGTCTTGTATCAGCACCCTATGTGTAAAACAGAATTAACTTTTTTTAATCCAATTATCTCTACTTACTCATGTCTCTATCATTGTAAATGGTGCTACTCTTTTCCAAGTTACTTCAAAACACACAAGATGAGGTGTTAGACTCCTCTTTGATCAGCCCCTATGTTACTCTCTTGATTCTTTTATTAATTATTCTTAAGCTGTTGTAAAAACAATTATTTCTTCTACCCATGTATTTGGATATCTCGTGAGCAGGTAGTTGAGCTTTTAATACTTTTCATATTATCATGTCATTAGAGGCAAAAACCTTCCTTTGTTTTACTTATTTTTTCCTCTGTTGAAACCATATATTCTGGTTTCTCCACCCCACTTATTAGCACCAGCTATTGATACCTGCTCTACATTGTTTGATATCTTTTAATATGCTTGTAGTCACATAAAATACACTGCATTGTGGATGTAAATTTAACACATATAAGTAATTATGAACTACCGAACTTATTTTGCTTATTAACTTTTTGACTCAGTACTATTTTTAAGATCTCTGAATGCACAACAAGGACAGTTTCTTGCTTCTGACTGCAGCAAATATGATATATTCTGGATCTACCTCATTTTCCTTATCTATTTCCCAAGTGATAGGCACTGAGATGGTTTCCACTATCCTGAAAGCACAAATATCTTTCTACAAGTCTCTGCACATACACTTACAGAACCACACAGTGCAGATATAAAGTCCATCTGGGAAACCCTTACAAGGGTAGAAATAGAGAGTACACAGACCCCTGGACTCCCACTGCCCCACAGTGTAGCTTTAGCACAGATAGTTCATATGCAGCATGGCCAGTGTTCCTAAGGAAGATCCCCCCTGTAATGCTCTACATATATATGGAATTTAGTGTAACATCTAAGAGGATTGTTAGACAGGCAAAGCTTTGGCCCAGCAATTTAATCATAGTGTTCTGCTGTGGTACTCAGACTTGCTGAACCAGTTCAAAATGAAACTCAACATCCAGGGTTGTGTTTGTATCACAACAGCCCAGATGAGAATTTCTCTGATATATACAACCAGGTGTGTGTGTGTGTGTGTGTGTGTGTGTGTGTGTATAGATATTTTTAATTTTACTTAACATTGCCCCACAATATTTCTTTCTACAAAGGTTGTGCTAGTGACACTCTCATTAGCAAAACATGAAATTTCTCATTTGCTTTCATTTTACCCAACTTTTCTGTTATCCTATGTTTAGATTTTTATCAGTCTGTTGTCCTGAATTGTTATTTTATCATTTTAATTTTCTTCTCTCCGATGTCCTACTGACTTTGAGTGTATGTTCAAATTCTAACAGCCATTTAGATGTCTCCAACTTTAATTATTTATTTATGTTCTCTGCCCATGTTTAATTTGAAATTTCAGCTTTTTCATGTTGATTTACCTGGGTTTTGGTATATTTTGGATCAGTTTTGTTCTTTAAAAGTTTCTGTGGAAATAATGCAAAAGTTCTTTCTATATCTGATCTTTCTATATCTGTATCTGATCTGCCTATATCTGAATATGGTAGGCACTAACCTCACATGGCTAGGGAATACTTAAAATGTGGCTCATACAATTAAGGAACTGAAATTCAATCTACTTGATATAAATTCAAATTTAAACAGCAATATGTGACAAGGTATTTAACAGTGTAGTTCCTGACAATACCCTGGCCTAGTTTTAGATATTGTAAATACCTTCTTTCAGTTTCATATTTCTATTAATTTTGTCTTTAGTTGTAATTTGTGTAATAGAAACTCTAAATTCCAATGTCATAAAATCCATAAAACTTTATCCTCTGGTATTCAATTTTTGTTCTTTATATGGAGACATTTCCTTTCCCAATATCCAAAAATGTTTCATTTATTTATGTTTTAGTTTTTATTATATCTTTTTTCCTGATTGCGTTGGGCTGAATTTACTTGTGCTTATTTTTTCTTAAAGAGGAATATGTGGTTATTTATTTTACATTTTCCTTCTTTTATAATATAGACATTTATAGGTGTGAATTATCTTCTAAGCATTGCTTTAACTAATAACTTTTCTGTGTTGTGTTTTCATTTGTATTCATCTGAAAGTATTTAGTACCCTGTGATTTCTTCTGTGATTCATTGTTTAGAAGTATATACTATATTTTCCATATATTTGTAATTTCCAAATTTCCTTCTGTGATGGATTTCTAATTCTATTTTACTGTGGTCAAGAGAACATATATTTGGGGATATAAATCACTGTAAAGTAATTAAGGCCTGTTTTACAGACCATATATGATGTATCTTGAAGACTATTCCAAGTGCCTTCAGAAGAATATATTATCTGCTGTTGTTGGGTAGAGTGTGTTACAGATGTGTTAGGCTTAGTTAAATAATAATGTTGTCCAAGTTTTCCATTTCTTTGTTTCCTCTGCTTAGTTATTCTATCAATTGTGAAAAATGGGGTTTTGAGATCTTCAACTCTTTTTCCATTGTCTTGTCCACAAGCTTTTCCTTAATGCATTTTGCCATTCTGTTGTTAGGTGTATACGTGATTATAATATGTTGCTTTAAAGCATTTCCCCATTATAAAATGTTCAAAATCTATGTAGATTTCACTTTCTAGAACCTTCGCTTTTCTAGAATCTCTGCTTTTCTAGAACCTCAAAAACTCCCAGAGATAAGAGTGTAGGGCTTTCTCATGTCTTAACTGGCAAGAGATGTGCACACAATCCAGTGTATATGCATGATCTTCTAGTTTCCAGAAATGGGTTAAAGCTTTGTGAAATTCCTTGTGGACATGTCATTTTTCAGTTTTATTAAACACATTTTTGGCCAGCCTTTTAGCCTCTATGGGTAATGACTCAGTGTATAGCAATTGTCACTATTTTTTATTTTTTTCCATGAATGCCCTGCTGGTATGGCTTTCTGTATAGACCAAACTCTGACTCAGGTCAAATAAAAACACACAATGAGAATGGAGTTCCAGTGAACTGTCATAAGGTAAATACTGACAGTTCTTTAGAAAGAAGCATTTGGTGGGTTCCAAATCAGTCCTATTTCTTCCATTGGCTCGTCGGCAGCCAAAGTTGCAAGAATATTGTCTGTCATGGGCACCATAAAGGTAGGGTCACCTCAAAGCTCACTGCTCACTGAAATTCATCTGTTTTCTCAGTTAAATACTACTTGAATTATGGAAAGCCTTTACTTAGTTCAGTTATTTTGAAAAAGTTGATTTTGACAGTTTTTGGCTTTCTTATTTTATTTGTTTGCCAGCGTTCTCATTGCTGTTAAGGAAGTGTGGATTTTCAGAGGTCTCATTCCGTCATCCAGAAGTTGAATCTAATTCATATCCTTCTTCTTGTAGTTTTCCAGTGACATTCAGATATGGCTAGGCTACTTCTCCATTCTTATGATTGGTATTCTTACTGTAGTGATTAAATACAGCAACCATGCAGAGTCCACGAACTGTGGTTCTCAGTATTCCCAGGTTAACAGCATCAAAAACAACTGAAAACTTGTTTAACAACAAATTTAGGGGACCGAACCCAGACTTATTGAATGCAAAACCCAGGTGGTTTGACATAGAAAACTTAACCTTATCTTCTAAGTGTGTCTAAATTTGGAAAGAATTTTGGAAGTAGTAAAATTTTGAAAAAGCATGCCCTAAAGGTTGTTGGTTTATAAAAACTGGAGCTGATAATAGTAACTAAGCTGAACAAGGTAACTGTTAGGAAAAGGCATACAGACAAATTCGGGCTTATTGAAAGTTACCCATATCCTACTGTGGCCAGTTTCCAATGTCACAGGCCTGCTTCTGTGAATCTTCTCTACAGTTACAGCAATTTCAGCTCAGCTTCTCTTTCTCTGAACTTTCTCTTTCTTACCCATGCCTTTTCTCTTATCCTTACTTCCAAAAAATATCATAGAGAATTAGAAAGTAGTTTTTCTAGAGTTAATTTGAATTAGGAACAAGGATTTAGAGCCACAAAAGCTTTAGGTTCCTTGGCTGTAGGCGTATTTTTCATATCCCATTATCCATCCATTTATCCATCCATTTATTCATTTGTTCCACAAATTCCTGTTGAATTCCTATGTAGAATTCTTGATCTAGATCTCAAGGGAGATAAAGGCATTAGACATAGAGACTTGAGTGCCAGTTGCATAGAAATGAATACAGAAGACTAGAGGCTGCTCTGCAAGAAAAAGGGGGAAAAAAAAAAGAGGAATAAAGACGGAGTCTTGAGGAATGCTCAGTGTTAGAAGAAAATGCTCTTATTAAAAACAGAATCTCACTTTACTATTAAAGGATCATTTTTGTAAAAAAAAGTAAAAAATGGGCTCCGAAGGACTGAGAAAATTTAATTTCCTCAGAGCGTATTGATATTCTCAAAATGTGGTCTCTGGGCCAGCAGTATCAGCATTATTTGGGAACTTGCTAGAAACATGAAGTCTCACTCCAGCTTCTGAATCAGAAAACTTGGGTTAAGGCCCAGAAATCTGTTTTTTTTAAACAAGTCCTCTAGGTAATTCTGGTATACAATTAAAGTTGAGAACCTCTGTTATAACATATTACATCCTGTGGTTTTACAGAGACAGTCCGTGGGGATTTTAATGTCCTTGTGAGAGGTAACACACTGATTAGGGATGACATAAATTTTTTTCCCTCCCAATTAATGATTTTTTTCTAAACTTTCTCTCTGTTATTAATTGAAAGGAAAGACATCAACCTAAAGTCAAAGTTCTGCCAGGCAGAGATTTGGAGTGATATTTATTAATATTACCAATCATAGTACCTGGATGGCCTTAAAACACATAGGGCTCTTTAAATACCTGCTGAAATATTTCATGAGATCTAATCCATTTTGAGGTTTTACTTACAAAAGTAAAATTTTAGAATTGTATATTGGGTTGGAAGGTATTCAAGCCTAATCTTCCATGTCCACAGTCTCTTTCTCCAGTATGCAACAATGAGAAATAAGGCTCAGATGAATGTCCCCAAAATCCTGTGAGCAGCTCAGATAAAAGAAAGATTCATTTATGGACTGAACATGCTAAGGAAGAAAAATACCATAGACATTTTATAATTCTTCTGAAAACATAAAACAAAATGAGACAAAACAACAACTAAAACCAACAAAATCTTACCTGGTTAAACCAGAAATTCATGCATCTATACACCACATCTTGGAAAACAACAACAATAAACATATAATGTCATGGCATACTGTGAATGTAGGTGTTATGGTTTGGATATGAAGTGTCACCCCAAAGCTTCTGTTAATGCAGAAATATTATGTGATTAGATGATGATAGCTATGACCTTATGTGTCTACCTTAGTTTGAATGAACTGGTAGGCAGGTGGGGTGTGGCTGGAGGAGGTGGGTCACTGGGGCTACTCTAGAAGGGTTCTTCTTCCCTGTCTCTGCTTTCTGGCCACCTATGAGTGGAGCAGTGCTCCTCCACCATATCCTTCCACCATGATGGTGTGCCGCACCTTGAACTCAGAGCAAAGGACTTGGCCAATCATTGACTAAACTTCTGGAACAATGAGCCAAAATAAACTTTTCCTCCTTTAAAAACATCTCTGGTGTTTTGGTCACAGCAGTGTGAAAAACCAGCTAGCACATTGAAGTATAATGAGTCCCATTTAAATTAATGGTTGTGGTTAACTTAGTGCTTACTATGTGCTGGATCCTCTGTTAAGACTGTTATTTATGTTATCACATAAAATTCTGTTAGGTAGGAATTATAATATTTATTTGGTAGAGGAGAAACCTGAGAAGATTAAAGTACGGCCATCCAGATAATTAGTAGTACAGGGCCGGAATTCAACCTAATTAATGCCTTAAATCAAAGCCTATGTAATTTTCTGTTAGAGTATACTGCCGAGAATCTGAAGCCTTGAGAAGCCTAATATTCACAGCTTTTCAATATTTTTGTCTTTGATATGTGTACATGATATGAGGCCTGCATATGAAAACATACCAAGCCCTTTACTCTCTATCAGAGCTCCTGTGAGAACACATTTCTAAGTCCTCAGATAGCTATGCTTCAACTCTTCCAGAGCTGATGGAATTTTTCCTCTTGATACCTCATATTATTATTAATCACACAACTGGAAATAGGAAATGGATTTCCTTTGGATGCACTGAGAATTTTTTTCCTGGGGTACATTTGGAATACAAATAGAGAAGTGAAGAAATACAGATTCAAATTTTTGTAGGGTGCTAAGGCAATGATGGAAAATCTCCTCTTCTCTGGATCACACCTGGCATTTTAAATGGGAAATTCCATATTGTATCTACAGAGAAAGATCTAAGGAACAAAGACTTACAGAAATGCACCTCAGTCCATAGCATTCTGGTGGCCTTGACTACCGCTTTATAATTTGAGAGTTATTAGTAAATAGTATATAGCCTAAAGTGTGGTTGTATTATTTGCAGTGGCACAGGTGATTGTGTCTATTATAGAGGCAGTGCCCCCCAAATGTTAGTTATCATCATCATTATTATTGTCATTGTTATCTTCTTCATGGAAAGCGGAGTTAGAAGCACAGATTGGAATTTTTACACAAATACATACAGCCTTTATCTATGGTCCACAATGATTCTCAACCATTCACAGTAGCCAATTGGACCTTTGGACCTTACTGAATAAGTGACACTGTCTATTTGGACGTGGGTATGAGCCTCTGGACTCATCAGAGAGCTGCCTGAGCTAGCTCAGACTTTTTTTTGGTACTGGGGACTGAGCCCAAGGATACTTAACCACTGAGCGACCCCAGTCCTTTTTATTTTTTATTGTGAGACAAATGGGGTCTGGCTAAGTTGCTTCCAGCCTCGCTGAGTTGCTGAGACTGGCTTTGAACTTGCAATCCTCCTGCCTCAGCCTCCTGAGCTGGGATTACACCACCACCCCTGGTCCACACATTTATTTTTGATAAATTCTTTAAGTTAGTCTCTGGTCAAAGGGAGAACATACACATGCTATTGGGTGTCACTATGCTGTAGAAAGTGATGTCCTACAGGGTGGAAGGGTACTGGTAGGTGAGGTAAGAGATCTGATTTACCAGTCTGTGCCCTTAAGCAGAAGTTATGTGTGATTTTAGTGTCATGCACCAACTTCTCCTCCAGGTTTGGTTTTTTAAACCAATGTAGTCTCAGGCCCTCAGACTCTTTTCAAAGTGTTCATTTTTTTCTTTTACCCTCTTCTGTGATTTTGATTGTTAAGTTTCTGGTAGTATTCAATGAATTAACTTTAGCTAATTTATCAGTGAAATGCGTTTGATTTTTATAAGTTTACTCTTAGTCTCTTACATTTGAGGCCAAAGTTCTCGACTGGTACAATGTACAGACCAGCCAGCTGTACTCTGGTTAGAAGCTCAGGAGTAGTTCCCTGCCTGAGGCTCCCCTTCAGGTCAAAGTGAACCAGCCCAGAAGAGACACAGTGATTGACAGAGAGAAATGAGGAAGAATAAAGCAAAACAACAACAACAAATGGCAATTAAAAAAAAAAAGAAGAAGAAGAGTCCCCAGTGAGTGTAGATTTCATGTGTGCGGAAACCTGCCTCCTCTGCCTAACTCTCCATTGGTGAGTGGATGTGACTGCATAACCCCCTCATTAATCATGGTGCAGAGCCGTGTGCCCGCATCTAGAGACCTCAATGGGAAGTGGCACTCAGATAATAGGATTCCTGTCAGCAATTGAACTAAATGACTCAGGTCAGTGGTTCCTCTTTGTTAAAACTGCAGCCAGGAAGAGCCGAAAGACCCTGAGCAGAGAAGGTGGCGCCTGGGCGTCTGGGCAGGCCTGCAGGGTTGGACAGAAATCAGGGAATTGAAGCTGATCCTGCAGGGAGCAGGCTTTAGGGTCATTCAAATCTATTTCTGATGTAAAACTAATAATCCTTGATTGGGGGTTGTGGGGAAGAGTAGGTGTGGGCTGAATTCTATTAGCAAAGGAATTCTATAAAATATGTCCTGGCTTTTGTTCCTCATTTCTGACTCATAGGAAATTCAGAACTTGGAAGAAGAGCTTTATTTATTTATTTATTTTTCAGTGAGCAAGCATCTTTTATCACAGTGCTACTGATATGCATATTTTATGTGGCTGGAGAAACTCAATGTAGATAAGTTTCAGGCAAACTTTTTCTTAAAGAGTCAGGTGGTAAATATTTTAGGCTTTGTGGTTACTCAGCCTCTCCCACAACTATTCAGTTCCCCCAAGGTAGCATGACAAAAGTCACAAGCAAAACATAAACAAATAACTGAGATTGTGTTGGAATTGTACTTTATTTCTAAAAATAGGTGGTACCCTGAATTTGGCCCACAGACCACAGTTTGTAGACCTCAGCTTTTTAAAACTCCTTGTGTTTATCATGGTTTTTCCTCTACTAGAAATAGAAGATCAACAAGTATAATCCATGGGGTCTATTGGCATTGATGGTGCTACTTGATGTCCTATTCCCATAAGTGGCTTCCTTTGATTCGCCAGAGCAGGATTTGTAATGCTTGAGGCAAATCTATGATCAGTGTACTTTCCTATTGGCCTGAGCCTCAAAGATTAGTATTCTTCAGTGAATTTTGGTTCAGGATGAGGCTCCCCCAAGTTTTCATTATATTGTTACTGAAGTCCTTGCATGAAGGCTCTGGCTCAGGTAATTCCAACTGACCAGCCTCACTCAATATGTCAATCAAAGAGAAAAACAGTGGTTAAAGGCAATTTTCTTTTGAGCTCTAATTAGTGTGGCCATGCTGGGAAGAACAGACATAGGAGCGCAACGACCTAAGATCTATCTTCAATGGAACAACACAAACTTTGAGGTTTTATAGAAAAGGAGACAAAGGCAAGGGTTGGGGGTTTGCAGAGCTGATTTACAGTTGGCAGAGTAAATCATTCTGGTCAGACACGGTTTAGTTGATTATTATTCCAGGGCTTCAAGGTGGCTTTGGAGAAGTGCTTATCATTTGAGGGAACATCCAATTTCCATGAGATGATTGCTCCTGTTTAGAGGTACAGTCCAAGCTCCCGTCATGGGGCCATTGTTCTCATTCATGGGAATGATATCATTATGGGGTGATCTGTCTGCGAGGCTCTGCTCTTCCTGGAACCCAAAGTGCCTACCTGTTATTCAGATTAATGACTGGAGACTTCAAGGTGCCACTCCAAGAGTCTGGCAATTGAATTCCTCTGCAAATCATGAAGATATCTTAGTTACTCTTATGTCAGTATCCTTAGTCTTGAAGGGGGATAAGACAGTTTAGGTAGACTTAGGCTAAAAAATCTTGTCTTAAACTCATTAAGATATTAACAGGCCTATGTTCAGAGCTAGCAAAAATCTGATCCAAGGCTTAAGGTAATAAAGGAGACAGATACTGAAAAAAGGCAGAGATGCCTAGCTTTCAGTTACACACTAGACATCTGCTAGCCCAAGTGAAGTGTCAGTGCTTTTAGTAAAAGCAGCTACGAATTCTCTATTATATCCTTAGCCAGATCTCCCCTTTACAGTGTAAAGGTAAGCTTAGGAATTCTCATTAAGCTTCCAGGAAGAAGTATATGAAGTTTTCCCAGTTGCATTCACAAAACTGAAAAAGAGACTAAACATATCTAGAATGAAAACTTCAGCATCTGGAAATTCCTGAAAATGTCATTCAACTAGATGCTGCTTATTTGGGGGAAATGGATTTGTACTGCTGATGATTTCATCTTTCAGAAGTTCATGAAAATAAGACCTGCTGCACAGAATATCATTAAAAGTAATGTGGAAAGAATAGGTTGGAAGTGAGGATCAACAGAACAGTTTGGGAGGACTGATGACATCATCGAGATCTCCACTGTGTTCAGGAATAGTTGGGCAGAGTTAAATAAACTGGGAAACTGGGAATGCAAAATTACTTTCAAAGGGGAAATATATGGAAAGAGAAATTAAAATTTGTGCGAAAAGTGTGAAAATTTTCTTCTGTTGTTCACGCCTGGAGAAAGAAAGTTATCAAAGAAAAAAATCTTGACATTTGATCAAATGATGATAGAACTCTTATAACAAGCTAGTATTTTTTTTACTGGATCATTCAAGTAAAACAAAATAGTGACTTGAAAAACAATAAGCTAGGAGCTTAAGCAGAGAGGCTTATACTTTCCTCAGGTTTTAGGCCTCCTCTACTTCAGTGTGTTTTGGAGTTATTTTGAAGATATCTTACCTTGAGGATGTTTGTTAAAAGGCTGAGGCAGGAGAATTACAAGTTCAAGGCCAGGCCGGAAAACTTAATGTTACTGTGCCTCAAAATAAAAAGTAAAATGGGTTAGGGATGTTACTGAGTGATAAATGCCCCCCTGGGTTCAAACCCTAGTATCGCAGCAGCAGCAACAACAAAAGAAACTACAATTTTCAGCTTTGCCTTTAAGCTACTAAGTTATAATGTCTAAGTATGGGGACCCAGACATTTTGACTTTAATGGACACTTTAGACAATCTCAGCCACACTGAAGTTGAGGAATCACCCTCATTGGCCGGCCCAACCCTTCATCCATTCACTGAGTAAGGGCTTGCTTAGCAATACCTATGGAAAATCACTGTTATGGACTAAGTTGTGTCTCTCACCAATTCATATATTAGAGTTACAGCTTCCATTTTAATATAGGCTTGAAAGAAATAATAAGGCTAAATGAAGTCATATATCCAATTTGATTGTCCTGATCCAATTTGATTAATATCCTTATAAGAACAGAAAATTTGGACACCAAGAGATGGTGGAGATGCCAGTGTAGAGAAGTGAAACAATGTGAGGACAGTGAGAAGGTGACCATCTCCAAATCAAGGAGACAAGCTACAGGAAGAACCAAACCTGCTGAACTCTTAGTCTCAGACGTCTAGCTTCCAGGATGGGAGAAAGAAATTTCTGTTGTATAAGCCACCCCATATGTAGTGCTTTGTTATGGCAGCCCTAGCAAACCAAGTCAGGCACTGAGATGAGGGAGATCTATCTTTTAGGAAGACTTGTCTTAGAATAAGAAGGGTCAAGCCACACACAAAATTCAAATGAAGCAAGAACAGAGTATGGTAGATGCCGGAAGAGAGACTGACAATGATTTGTGTGAGTGTGTGTGTGTGTGTGTGGGGGGGGAGTGATACCCATTCACTAAGCTTGTTCTGTGTGTCAAGTATTTTATGTAAGCTATGAAATCAAGTCCTTTGACCCAAAGTGATAAGCTCTTTTATCATCAGTACTCTATAAATTTGGCAATTGAAGCTTAGATAGAACGAGTTTTAGCAAAAACCCGCACAGCAAAAAGAGGCAAAGTCAGTACTTAAACCCAGGTTTTTCTGTTGTAATAGCTGATATTCTAAAGAGCTCAGGTGAGCTTCGTACTATTCAGAAGTTCAGGGCAGGAGACCGGGGCCCTGTGACAGCTGAGGACACAGTGGCATTCTCTTAGACTGGAGGCAGTTCTAAACATACTCCTCAGCTGCTGGCCTCACTAGATTGGAAATGGTTGATGACAAGATTTGGAAGAACTCTTATCTGGTGGTAGAGCTGTGTCATAATAGGATCACCAAGATACTCAAGAGTCCTGTAAACACCATCTCAAGCCCTGGAGCCTCACCTAAAGTCTACAAACAACCCCACCTGTTGGCCTACCTTAGAGTCCCTCTGAGCCCTTCTGTCTCCTTTTAAGGAGGCAGAGTAATAAAAAATACTAAGCTTGATCAGCTTAGGTAATGATATCTTCAAAAGCAGAAACAAGAATCCCAATACAGTGCAAAAAAGTTTGTAAGATCAGACAATGGAAAAAAAAACACAAAAAACATCTAGCTTGGTGGTTTAAGGGGAGTCCGCACAGCATAGTGCTCATATGAGCAGGTGTTGGAATCAGATTGCTGGGGTTTGAAATCCTGGCTCCATCCCTGTAGGGCAACTTTGCAAATTATTAATCTAAGACACACTTTCCTCACCTGTAAAATTGAAATTACAATAGCATCTACTTCATCAATTTGTTAAAAAAAAACATAAATGAAACACTATTGCAAGGATTAACAAACAGCGGAAGTGAAGACAGTGATGTCAGGTGAAGCTTCCTGCAGCATCTGCAGAAGGCAGGAAGGGGAAAAGCCCGCAACGGTGCAGACTGAAGTGGGGTCAGAATCCTGCTCACTTCTTTCTTTGTTTTTCTTCTTCCCATGCTGCCTTCTACATTTTAGGTGCTGTTTTCCTCTTTGAACTCCTTCCCAGGAACTTCTATTTGTTCAATTCATTAATTAATTGATTCACCTTTAATCCCAATGGCTTGGGAGGCAGAGACAGGAGGATCCTGGGTTCAAAGCCAGCATCAGCAACTTATAAGGCTCTAAGCAATTTAGTGAGGCCCTGTCTCAAAAAAAAAAAAAAAAAAAAAAGACAAGAAAAGAAAAGAAAAAAAGAAAAAGGGCTAGGGATTTGGCTCGGTGTTTAACATCCCTGGGTTTCATCCCTCATGCTACTACTGCTACTATTAAAAATAATTATAATGATTAATTAATTAATTCAATAATATATTCTTTCATTGATTCATCAAGCAAAATTGTTGAGTGCCAGTCTTTTTTGAGGACACAGGGGTGTAGCAGAATCAGTTTAACTTCTTGTGAATAATACAACTACCATTTCTGCACTATTGCTTATGTTTTAGGAAGACCTCTTAGATATATTGTCAAGTCTGGATGCTAGAGTATTTCTGGATGCATCCTTCCTATTTCCAGGTAACGGAACCAAGTCTAGTTATCACACAACTGTGATCTGGGATTGCTTGGAAGGGAGCTTACTGTGACTGTGCTGACGAGTGTGACTCAAGTGGTAGCCATACATACCTGTATGAAATAAGTGCCCCAAGAACACTGTAAATGCAGTGTTGGGATTTAAGGTCACATCTGAAAAAAGTAGTCAAGGCCTAATGGAGGAGGAATGGATGGAACTCTAATTTGAACAACAAGAAGAAAACCCTTAACTTTGTTTCCCTAACCTGAAAAACAAAAATATGTTAAATCTGGGGCCCAAAGTGAATTCTAATGACATAAAGGGTAGACTGCTTGTGCTTCTGTGTGCCAAAGATCATGTGTCCTATGGTTGATAAATAGATGAAATTCAATCTATTTATCAGCCAAGCTCTGTTTTGTTCCTTGTTTATTGCTATTCAAGCAATCAAGTTTTAAATAAAACACGGGAAGAGAAATGCAATGTGCTGCCAAAAGAAATAAATCAAATTTAATTAGTTTCCAGGTACACACCTCTTATTCAGGCCCCCAGCAGGCTCTCTCTCTGGTCCCTGTCAATATGAAAAATGGGGACTGACCAAGTTAATGCAGATACTCAGAGGGCAAAGACAAACATGTGTACTTTCAAGAGTTGAGAGAAAAAAAAAAAAAGATTTGTTTTGCTGATGGTTTATAAAATTAGATTTTTGTGCATTTTAAAAGCAGGGGTGCAGTTTCCTAGAATGCTTTTTCTGAAGTAATCATGAAAATAATTAGCCCACTTTACATAACCATTATCAGTTGATGATATAATTGTGTAGGAATAGAAAGCATGCCATTGATTATTACCCTTTGGATAAAAAAACACACTTTTCTCTCTAAATTAGCCTCATTCATAGCAGAAGAAAATACAAAACAAATCGCTGAACTATGATGTAATGTTAGAAACATTTTAATTTATGCCACTTTTTCTTTGATGTTTAAAAATCCCAAGACAATTCATTCACATTGTATAAGTTATGATGGCAGACCAAGATCAGCTTTCTCTTCCTCTCTTGGGGAGGAAACAAAACTTCTATTGAATAAATTTGCCCTTGCTTCTTCTCTATTAAACTGAAGATGACAAGAACTTACCTTTAACAAAACATATACTTACTTGGCATAAATAAGTTTTTAATTTATAAAATGTGCAAAAGTCTCTCTTTTGTCTTGTTTGTTTCTGAACATTGCTTAGTACTGCAGATTTTCCCCCAGGGTTTTTATCTGTGAAGTGCAGTAGCTCATTTGCATACTTCTAGTCTCATGAAAATTTAAGGGTACAGGACCTAAGTGACTCATGTTCTATTCTATTTGACATTCAGCCTGCGAACAGCTCCCAGATTAATCAAATATTTTGTTTATTTTCTCATTCATTTTAGTCATTTGATGGACAAAAATTGTGCATCCAATTGGAAACCTTCATAGTGAGTCAGAATTATTCTTCAGATGAATGATGTGGACTCTTTCATTGTTTTTAAATAAAATATGTACTTTTGTTTGTATGAATGTTCTCTGAAGCTCTTCTTTAAAATATAATGATTTTAATACATTTGTATCTTTGTAATTACCTGAAGAATTTCCAAGTAAATGTATTTTTTTAATTGTGGACTTACTGTACATTTGTGTACTACATAAATCCAGATTGCAAACCAGGTTGAATTTGGTTTGTGTCCAGCATGGTTGGAGCCACGGTAGATAAATTATGATTAAATGCAGGTGAATTTTTATTTTAAGGGAAAAATATTCTTGAGATAAAGCCCAGAAAAATGGATACTTGATAAATTGCTTTTGTGATTTGAATTAGAGGTGAGAAAGGGATAGTAAGAGAAAGATGAGAGAGGAAGCAAAGGACAGGGCGTCTGTTCCAGGATTTAAAGGGGAGTTGGTGAGATCAGGAAATGAAGTCACTGTCAGTAACTGCCTCTGCCCTCATTGACTGGATCTCTGTAGACAGACCATAGTGAAATGGCATTGAATACTGGTGTGGGGCGGGGGTAGAAAAATCTCGAATGCATATTGAACACTGTTGTGCAATGAGCTTTGTATAGTTATGTGATATAACTGAAATAAGAAATGCATCTTGGAACTCTACACCTGGGTTTGTATTTGATGCCTTGTTTTATATTTATTAATTTTTTGTATACAAGTAACTTCAAAGAATGAGGTCCAAATAATGAATAATAATGAAATTTTTCTGGTCCTGTACCTCTTTGGAAAGTTCTGGTTCTGTTTGTTTGGGTAAGGCATGTACTTAGTTATGGCCAATGAGTTGTAGACAGAAGAGATAAGAATACCTTTTATACTAGACCTTTCAGAAGTTTCTTTTGACCTACTCCGTCAACTTGGGTTCCTCAAAGAACAAAGTCACCAGTTCTTCTCCAACAAATGAAGGATATGTGGTATTAATTGCAAGTAAACAATTACTTTTTTAAGTTTCCAGGACCTTGGCCTTGATTTCTAGCAGTGTACTCTATGTTATCTAGCAGAACCCCTCCCCCCCAATTATGTTTTTAGATTTTCCAGTTTCTGGACCAGCTCTGGTTTCAGCAGCCTTGCTCAATAGAGCACGATTTAACCCCTGCTTCAAGATGTAGAATCTGTGACTTATGTTATCACCCAAAATATCATGTCTATTCCATGTAACTCTGGCTACATCAGGTCCTTATGTCCTTTCCCCCTCTCTCATACATGGTTTTCTACAGATTTGCCATCATCTTTGGCTCTCAATGGTTAGTCTTCTAGCCCCTCTCTTTTATAGGCCCAGAGTCTTCCTGGAATGACTTTTTTTTTTTTTTTTTTTTTTTGGTTAAAGAAGGGGAGTCTTGCTAAGCTGCTAGGCTAGTCTTGAATTCATAGTCCTTTTGCCTTATCTTCCTGAATAGCTGGAATTATAGGCACACACCAGCAAGCCCCCGCCTGCCTTTGCCTTAGTCAAATCTGGAGTTCTTCCTTTTTATGCAGCACAGGTTTTTGGAGTTCTGCTTTCTTTGTAGAGAATTTCCAAATTTTCCATTATTAACTGGTGTGATTCCTGGCTGGATAAGGTATCTAATTGGAAGCAACGGTGCCAACTAGTGCTAAAACAGGTTCTGTGTATAAGGTGCTTCTTTGGACTTGGTGCTTGGGCCTGTGTAGCTGTGTCTGCAGAGCCAAGTGCTGAAGCCATATCCACTTTCCAACACTGGATTTACCATAGTGCTCAGTTCTGAGCTGGCTCCTGGCTCCTTCTTCTTCATGTTGGTTTCATATGGTAAAGTGTGACCCACAATGACTCGGAAGCAAGTTTAGAATGGATAAAAGATTCCCTGAAGAACTAACCTGTAAATAGAAAACTTGATAAATAGCCATGGTGAAGAGCATGAAAATCAAGGTCAGGAGAGAGGAGAAGAGAAAGAACATCAGGTTCTGAATGCTCAGAGTCAAAAGAGAGCCTGGCCAAAGCCCATGAGGGCCTTCACCAGAGCCCAGCAAGGGAATTTGAGACAAGTGACTGCCATTATGGTATTGGTCTCTAGAGCACTAGGGCAGAAACCTAGGAAAGACCTTCATTGGTTGTACCTCCAGGGAACTTAAAAAGGTCAGCCTGGTCCTCAAGATACAAGCAGGGTAGAGTTGGGGATATGGCTCAGTCGTAGAGCCAGTGGTAGAGTGCTTGCCTAGCTTGTACAAAACCATGTGTTTAATCCTCAGGACTGGGCGGTGGTGGGGGGAAGCTAGAAATAGGATAAATATGTTCAAAAGGAAACCTAAAACAGGCAGCCAGTAAGTGTGCATTTTACAGAGCAGAAACTGCATTTCCAATTGTAGCATTCTATTTAAATCACTATTTCTCAAATTGACATTCACACATCAATTGTGCCAGCATCACGGGCTGGGGCAGGCAGACACTATGAATAGATAGATCTGCCGAACAACAACACCTAGATTGCTCAGATGAATACAAGAAGATCCCACTGCCCACTAGAAATGCCAGGCTCTCTCTGTCAAGGACTCTAATACCAAAAAGGGCAGATAATAGTACAAAAAACTATTAACTGAGTTGAGTGTAGCAAGCATATATGCAGAACCTGATTTTATAATACATGAGAGGGAGAATATAATTTATGGAAGCATTCCTTATCTTAAACTTTGGTTTCAACATACAAAGAGAGAAAAAGTCAAAGGTGAGAATAAAATAGTTAATAGGTGAGCACTTGTAGATAAGACAAAGCATATTATGGGAACTCACAGGAAGGAATATTTATTTTGAATTAAGAGACCATGTTAAGTTTTAATTATAGAGGGCATTTAAGTTGATGAGCTTTTAGAAGAGGGAATTGTGGAAGGGGAAAGGTTTTCTCAGAGGAAGAAAGAGCAAAATCAAAAAGGTGGGGAAAAGTGGCACTAGTATTATTGCCTTTACCAGTGGCTTCCAAATGTTGCTTCACAGGGTCAGGTCATGCTTACTGCCAACAGGTAGCTTGTTAAAAGATTCCAGGGTCCCAGAAATGAGAATTTTGGCTTAGTGATTGAAGCAGGCCCAGGAAATCATAGTTTTGAAAGGTTCCACATATTACATCAGGAATTTTGTGGATGTTTAAAAGAAATGTATTTAAAAGACACTGTATAGTAGCATCATTATTCACAGTAGCCATAAGGGGAAAACAATCCACACATCCAACAGCTGTAATATGAATAACCAAAAAGTCATACAATGGAGTACTACTTAACAATAAAAAGAACCAAAGTAGTGATATGTGTGAAAACAGTTAAACTTCTTATGCTCGGTGAGAAAAGCCAGATGGAAAAGAGAACATAGTGCATGATTCTGTTCATGTGAAATATCCAGAAAAGGCAAATATAAAAAGACAGAATGAAAATTAGTAGTTGCATGGGCTGGGTAGTTGTAATAAGGATTAATAGCAAAAAGAAACACATAACACAGATAGAAATAATGAAAAATTGGATTGTAGTGATGAATGCATACCAATGTAGATTTGAACAAAAGGGTGAATGTTATGATAAACAAATTACACCTGAAGAAAACCACTTAAAAAATATACTATATATTATGACATGTAGCTCAGAAGCTATCCACAAAAATTTTCGTAGCACAGGTCCATTGTAACAGGCACATTGTTTTGGACACCACAGCAGTGCCTCTCTTAGACACATGGAATCTTCCAGACATGCCCCTCTTATCTGCCTCTTCAAAATCCTGCTCAAAGACTAAGTGAGTGGGTGTGGTGGTCAGCATGCCTAGGTCCCAGGCCCATGCTGTAGCAGCAAGAGAGGTGTGAAATGAGTCCCTGGCACTGACTGCTTCCATGATGGCACTGTGTCCTCACCAGATTTATCTGTGGAAAATCTAATCACGGCATGAAGGCTTTTATGTAAAGCAGTCAAACTCCCCATGAGATTCTGATACAGAGCCAATTCTAGGGACCAAGGTAGCATAGGCAAGCTCTTTTAGGGTGCATTTTCTGATATATATGTATGTTTTTGTGTGTGGTGTGTGTGTATATTCCAAGTGAACTATGATAGCCAGAACATAGCTAGTGAAGAGAATACTAGTGGAAGTTATATGTAGGGGTTGCTCCAAACTGAGAGGGCAACCTTCATCAGTTATGAACTGGTCAACATATAGGATGCCTCTGGCCTCTCATTCGTACCTGCTAATGTTCATGAAGAAGTGGTACAGGCCTACGCAAAGACAAGACTCAATGCATCAGATGTTCAACTCTTCTAACACTCCTCCCTCTTGAAGGCTTTTGCTCAGGAAAATGGAAGCAGATGATGTATTTCACAAAGAGAAATGAGAAAATCATGGTAAAAAATAAGTAATGCCAACCCTCTGCATATGTCAAACAAATGTTATCTTATAAAAAAAAAAAAAAAAAAAAAAAAAAAAAAAAAAAAAAAAA
>JAJEJO010001522.1:715932-739957 GCA_020662805.1 Glaucomys volans
AAAAAAAAAAAAAAAAAAAAAAAAAAAAAAAAAAAAAAAAAACAAATGTTATCTTATACTAACTTCCATAGCTTTCTCTGATGGACATTTGACTATTAAAATACCTAGATAAGATTCAATAAATGTGATCATCTTTTTAGTACCAGCATTGCCATTAAAAAAAAAGTCCTTTTCATATGACTTTTATGAAACACTGGACCACATTTCTATCACAAACTTATGTTCTCCTAGCTTGTCTGTTTTTTGCAGATTAGAGATCACAGAAATAGGGTGGCTGGCCTTGAGACTAGATAGGATTTTGACAAGGAAAAGTAGGGATGAAACAATTTCGAAAGGGTTAGTTTACACAAATACACAAAGAGGATTCAGAGCAACTTGAAGAAATGGCAAATGCCTTGTTTTCACATTTTCTCTGGCTTTTAAAGATATCAAAGTAATGTCCTCTAAACTGTCTTGAGTACCTAACATCGTAAGTGCCTCCTAATGCATCTATTGTTTAAATTTATTCCACTTAGTGTATTTCCGAACTCCTCTAATATCTACATTCCTTATAACATTTATTTCAAACTGTTTGACATCCTAGTTGGTTCTGAATACAAAAAATAACATGCATTGCTCTGGAATGGAGCAAAAGAGAGAGAAGAAATTTTCATTCAAATTACCAGGGAAAGTGTACAAAAATACTTTCCTTGTATAGCTTGGAAATGAAAACCAAATCTTCCTGACTACCAACGTGAAAGCACTAGAAGATTCAGTAGTTACTTTTAAGACAGTGAAAAGAGATGTTTAAGCTGGAAATGATGAAAGACTTTTTAATTAAAGCAACATGAAAGATGGCTCTGCAATTTACTCTGATTGTTTTTTATCATACATTCTTTCCCAACATCAGTAAATCCTGAGGAGGTTGTGAAGCCAAGTGCTCCATCCCTTTGCCTGTCTTGGTTTCTAAGTATTTCCCCTTCATTACAATGCATTGCCTGTAAGAGCCATCCAATTTCTTGTTTCCTTTCCACTCTTTGGACCACAATGATTATGAATGGGCCTGGATAATAGCACTCTCTCTCTCTGTCCTACTTTCAAAGATAACAGTTGTTCCTTACTGCTGTCAATAGGCATGCCATGCAAACACAAGACAGGCTTTCTTGTGCGTACTCCTTAATTTTATCCAGAAAGGTGCGCAGTCCCTACACAACCAATTTCAGCAAAGCACTTGTGGTCTTTGACAAAAAAAGAAAGTGTTTTCAAATTACCCATAATTCAGGAAATGGATCCCAAGGTCAAGAGTATGACGCTATTATGGCTGCTTAAATCCAGTTTATTTGCTCTGCTTATTTGAACTTAGGGATGAACTAAGGGTCTGGCATCAAGAGAGCAGGGGTGAACTAGCTCAAAAGTGGTTAACAACCAGAAGAATGAGAAGTTATACTCCATTTATGTATAATGTGTCAAACATAAGTAATTAGAACAAATAAAAAATAAGAGTGGGCTTTTTAATGTCCGCCTGCTTACATACTGTGCCAGAGGATGGAAAATTAGGAAGGAAAAAGATCCTTCCCTGAACTCCTCCAAGCATTGTTTACTGCCTTGGATCTCTTGAACCAAAGCCCTCTTACAGCATGGATACTTTCATTCTACATGTATACATTAGTTCATTATTCCCTCCTTATCTTTCTTTTCCATGTCCCTTTTTAATCCATTTAGATTCTATCCATTCTTTAGTATTCATATTCAAACTGTCTCTATTCAAGATGTCCATGACTTTCACCAGGCTTACAGACTTTACAGATAATGTCATTTAATTTGGCATGTGCTTAGATGTTGATTATGTCATTATCTAAGTATTTTTGGTGAATTGTCCTTGTCTCCTAAACATTAATGAGAACTCTATTCTAAAAGGAAATATCTATTCCCTTTGTTAGAATAACCAAAGGGGATTCCATAAAGGAGTGTCACAAATACTTGATATGTTTGATCTCAAACTTTTTAAAAATGAAAAAAGTATATGATATTAGACTATTAGAGTTAGGATGTTGAGTAAACCTCTCAATTAATATGTATATATATATATATATATATTTTTTTTTTTTTTTCATTTCCACCACATCACTGACTGGTGTTCCTCTAGGCTTGGCTGGAACACTACCATTGACGAGAAATGTATTGAATTTCAGGGTAGCTTATTTCATTTTTAGACAGCTTCAAATGCTATAAAATCTTCCCAATTATCTTCCTAATTATGACCTAAGGCTCTCTTCAGTGGCTTCCATTCACTGGCCTAATTTTACTTTCAGAAATGATATAAAATAATTTAAATCCCCCTGTTTTGGTAACAATATGTATTAAAATTCTTCTGAAAACCAGAACCAATAAGATATGTGTTTTGTTCATCCATAAAGAATGACATTATGTCATTTGCAGGAAAATGGATGGAACTGGAGTGCCTCATGTTCAGCGAATTAAGCCAGACTCAGAAAGTCAAGGATTGTATGTTTTCTCTTATATGTGGAAGCTAGAGAGAAATAAGGGGGGGAAAAGGACCTCATGAACATAGAAGGGAGACAAGTAGAATAGACAAAGAGATCAGAGGAAGGGAGCAAGTGAGAAAGGGAAAATACTGGGGAATGAATTTGATTGGATTATGCTATGTGCATGTAGGAATATGTCACAATGAATCTCACTATTATACATAGTCTTAATGCACTAAAAAAAGGATGAGAGAGAGATTATGAAGCATTGGCTCACAGGATTATGGGGCTGAGAGTTCCCTTCATCTGCCCTGTGGAAACTGGAAGCCCAGGATATCTAGCAGTGCAGTCCAGGCCAAAAGCCCAGAGAACCAGGGGAGCCAATGGTATTTCCGTCTGAGCTCAAATATCTGAGTTCCAGGAGCATTGATGTCCAAGGGCAGAAGATGAATGTCTGAGCTCCAGTACAGTGAAAGGAAGATAGTGGGAGAGAAAGAGAGAGAGATTTCATCCCTCTTCCACCCCTTTGTCCTATTCAGGGTCTCAATATATTGCATGGTGACTACACACATTGGAGAGGGTCATCTTCTTTATTCAGTCTACTGAATCAAATGCTAATGTCTTCCAGAAACATACTTGCAGATGTGCCCAGAAGTAATGTTTTACCAGATAGCTAAGCATTTCTTAACCCGTTTTAGGTTGATATGTCAAATTAACCATGAGGCAATATTTCAGATATTTGAAGAAAGCATGCCTGTATTGCCAGGCATTTGATCAGGTAGAACCCACCAGCAGAGGAACAAGCACTTGTCTTCACCATCAGGCAATTCTACCTTGTCACCTCCAAGGAGCATAAACTTCTGCTCAGGTGGAGTGATGCTTGTTAAGTAATGTATTACAGACAGTTTTGAATGAACACTGGATGGCCACATGTTTGAAGAGAGAGAAGTGACATGCTGCTGAAGCCTCTGCACAAAAAGAAAGCTCTTGAAATGTGAGTCTTTTCCTCAAAGGAGATAAGAACTTCTTTTACAATATGTTCCCAGTCTCTTCTCCTTGTCTCAAAACAATGCTGCTTGCTGCCAATGCATGAGCAGCCACAGCCTTGATTTCACAAGAGAGTCCTGCAAGACAGCCATGACATTAGAGGTCAGAAGAAGCCCAAGCATATTTAAAGTTGACATGGTATTTTTTGATCAATGGAATAAAACCTATGAAGATGAAAATACATCAAAGATACCTGTGCCAATTATAGTATGAACCATAATGGAGGTTTATTAAGTTGGTTTTAGTGATTAGGGGCGTATTGAGGTGCATTCAAAGAGTATTGGCCTTACATTGTGCAGATTTGACATTCTTTTTTTTATTGTTAACTTAAGTGAGTTCTTGGGTACATAGGTCTGTTTCTTGCATTGCAAATTAGGGAGGTTAGAGTGGGTGACCATCAAGACTGCTTGCAGTTCTGATGTTCCCTTTGGGTTTTTTGTTTGTATGTTTGTTGTTTTCTTTTGTTTTGGTATTGGGATTGAACCCAGGGGCACTCTACCACTTAGCTACATACTCCAGTTCTTTCTATTATTTATTTATTTATCTATTAATTTATTTATTTATGATAGGGTCTTGCTGAGTTGCTTAAAGCCTTGCTAAGTTGCTGAGGCTGGCCTTGAACTTGTGATCCTCCTGCAGCCTCCTGTGTCGTTGAATTTACAGGCATGCTCCACCATGATGGGGTGACATTTCCAGTTTTTAAGCACACTTTGGAATTCTTCTCATCACTCCCTCTGGCATTTTGGAAAAGTTCTTAACATCTCACTGAGAGAATGAAGCAAAATTCCTATTGCTGCCTTAATGAATATAATCAATCTGCTTCTGAAAAATTCTGTGAAAATCATCTCACGGTGCTTACCTGTTTTCTAAACTTTCCTAAAGTCTGACCTGATTCATATACCAGACTATCTATGGTATATTTCACATCTTATTTGAATTAAAAGGGACTTTAGAGATTCCAAGTCTCTTTTTTTAATAGTTATGACATACTGAGTCCTAATTCATGATTTCTTTTCTACCGTCAGTTACCAATGTAATTTTTATGAAATATTTTTGCAGTGTAAAAGACCATATTCTAATTTACTTGTTTTACATACTTGGTAAATCCTATGGTGGAGAACAACCTCCCCATCTCTGAATCTAATTGCAATTATCCAGGTGTTACAGGTCATTAAAATCCTGCTTTTTCTATAGCTGCTTGCTTAATTGAAGGAAAAGAAAAATAAAAGCCCTGATGGAAGGGTAATCAAAGCTTGAAATATGCATTTAGACTGCTTAGAGTAGCTGAATTCACAGACTAATTACTGGTTCATCATATGTTCTGTACCATGCAATTCCATTTGGAAGGGACTGCCACATATGATTGTGTGTCTTTGGGCCCAAGTTGGTATGACAGGGTAATATGTGCCAAACTCATAGAATTTCCCTTTCCATAAAGTGGAAGAGGCAAAGGTATAAAAGACATAGTAAATCTGCTGCCTTACAGGTTATAATGGTGAAAACTCCTGTCCCTGGACAATGTGGGCCTTGCTCATTCTCAGTCATGAAGAAAAAAAGAAAATAACAGACATTTTTCAATGCTATTGCGATTTTATTACCTGCAATACCTGTTTCTCTAAACAAGACTCTAAGGCACAGTGCCTGTGAGGTATTTCATAATACTTTCACCCTGTGCCATTTTACAACAGAATTTCTGTCCAGTTTTGAGATTATGAGAGGTTGTTTTGTAATTTCCCTAAGGACAGAGCAAAATGATGCAATAAAATTTCAGCAACATGTATTTATAAACAACATTAAGAGTTCTGTCCCAATTGTGGAAATTAGGAGATACTGGAGGTTCTGGCAACCTATAAAACTATGTTTTGAGGACTCATGTATAAAAATTTTGGGATTGAGTTTGTCTACATTTATTTTGGATGTTGGGTTGGGAAGGAAGTTACCTTATTCCTCTCTTGATCCATATTTCCCCCCTACTTTCCTTTTCTAATTTCCAGAAAGATAACAAAGACGATAGGCAAAAGTTAATTTTTTTGCATGGAAGTCTGGAATGATTCTTCCTGCCCAACAGTTTTAAAATGAACACATTCTGTACATCAAAAAACTTAAAAATTTTTTTTGATGATTTGTGCGTGTGTGCAAGTCATCCATTCAACTTCAAGGTGTTTAGCTCAAGTAAAGTAACTGAAATGTGTGAGAAATGTTAGTAGAAGGATCTTATCTATAATGGTATTAATCAGTTTGACAAATATGTTAGATACTCCACTATGTGTTAGTGTCTGGTTTGGTATTGGAGATTGAAACTGTGCTAGGTGGACATTGGCCTATATAGGCAAGAAATAGCTAGATACAGTATGATAAGTGCTGGAGTGGAGGCCTTGTAGTTGTTATAGGACTTAGAAGATGGCCACCTAACACTGATCAAAGCATGAGTGTGTAATACCCCTGTTTATTTCCAGGGGTGTTTTAACTCAAGTACCTAACAAATAACTAAATATATATTCATATAGTAGAATATTATGTATTTATGATATATATAGTCATTTATTCTCATGGAAAAATATTCCTAATATATTCTTAAGCTAAGAATATATTAAGCCAGGCTAAAGAGAAAGAGAGAGAAATGTCAAATTTCTAAATTCGAGATGAAAAAGGAAATATCACAACACACATGACTGAAATACAGAAGATAATCAGAAACTACTTTGAAACTTGATACTCCAATAAAATATAAAATCATGATGACATTGACAAATTTCTAGAGACATATGACCTACCCAAATTGAGCCAGGAGGATGTAGACAATTTAAACAGATCAAATATCAAGCAATGAAATTGAAAAAGTCATCAAAAGCCCACCAACAAAGAAAAGCCCAGGACAAGATGGCTTCTCAGCTGAGTTCTACAGGACCTTCAAAAAAGAACTTACACCAATACTTCTCAAATTATTCCATGAAATAGAAAAGGAAGACCCCTTCCAAATGCATTCTAAGAAGCTAATATTACTGTGATACCAAAACCAGACAAAGACATATCCAGGAAGGAAAACTCCAGAGCAATATTCCTCATGAACATAGATGCAAAAATTCTTAATAGAATCCTGACAAACCACATACAAAATCATATTCAAAAGATAGTGAACCATGAGCAAGTGGGGTCCATTGCAGGGATGCAAGACTGGTTCAGCATACACAAATCAATAAATGCAATTCACCACATCAATAGACTTAAGGACAAGAATCAAATTATTATCTCAATAGGAGCAGATAAACCCTTAGCCACACTAATGAAGAGAAGGAGAGAGAAAACTCAAATTACTAGAATTCATGATGAAAAAAGAAAGGTCACAACAGACATTGTTGAAATATAGAACATAATTAGAAGCTACTTTGAAAATCTATACTCCAACAAAATAGAAAATATCAAAGACGTTGACAAATTTTTAGAGACATATGATCCTCCCAAACTGAATCAGGAAGATATACAATTTAAACAGATAAATTTCAAGCACTGAAATAGAAGAAACCATCAAAAGCCTACCAACCAAGAAAAGTCTGGGTCCAGATGGATTTTTAGCTGAGTTCTGTAAGACCTTTAAAGAAGAACTAATACCAATATTCCTCAAAGTATTCCATGAAATAGAAAAGGAGAGAACCCTTCCAAACTCATTCTATGAAGCTCATGAAATTCATCTGGAAAAAAAAGAGACCTCGAATAGCCAAAACAATTCTGAGCAGGAAGAGTGAAGCAGGAGGTATCACAGTACCAGACCTTAAACTATACTAGAGAGCAATAGTAACAAAAACAGAATGATATTGGCACCACAATAGACAGACAGATCAATGGTACAGAATAGAAGATACAGAGACAAACCCACATAAATACAGGTACCTTGTACTACACAAAGGAGCCAAAAACATACAATGGAGAAAAGATAGCCTGTTCTCAGCCTGGTCCTGAGAAAACTAGAAATCCATATGCAGTAAAATGAAATTAAACCCCTATCTCTCACCCTGCACAAAACTCAACTCAAAATGGATCAAGGACCTAGGAATTAGACCAGAGACCCTGCACCAAATAGAAGAAAAAATAGGCCCGAATCTCCATCATGTTGGCTTAGTATCAGACTTCTTTAACAAGATTCCAAAAGTGCAAGAAATCAAAGCAAGAATCAATAAATGGGATGAATTCAAACTAAAAAGATTTCTCTCAGCAAAGGATACAATCAATAATGTGAAAAGAGAGCCTACAGAGTGGGAGAAAATCTTTTCCACACAAACTTCAGATAGAGCACTAATCTTCAAAATTTATAAAGAACTTACAAAACTTTACACCACAAATACAAAGAACCCAAACAATAAATGAGCCAAGGAACTGGACAGACACTTTACGGAAGAAGATTTACAGGTGATTAACAAATATATGAAAAAGTGTTCAACATCTGTAGTAATTAGAGAAATACAAATTGAAACAACTCTAAGATTTCATCTTACTTCAATTAGAATGGCTATTATCAAGAACACAAGCAATAAGAGGTGTTGGCATGGATGTGGGGAGAAAGGCACACTTTTACATGACTGATGGGATTGCAAATTGGTGCAGTTACTCTGGAAAGCAGTGTGGAGATTCCTCACGAAACTTGAAATGGACCCACCTTTTGACCCAGATATCCCACTCCTCAGTTTATACTCAATGGACTTAAAATCAGCATACTACAGTAATGTAGCCACATCAATGTTTATAGAAGCTCAATTCACAATAACTAGAGTGTGGAACTGACCTAGATGCCCTCCAAAAGATGAATGGATAAAGAAACCGGGGTATATATACACAATGGAATATTATTTAGCCATAAAGAAGAATAAAATTGTGGCATTTGCAGGTAAAAGGATGGAATTGGAGAATATCATGCTAAATGAAATAAGCCAATCCCAGAAAATCACAAGCTGAATGTTTTCCCTGATAAGTGGATGATGATACATAATGGGGGTGGGGTGTTGGGTGTAATAAAAGAATGGAGGAACTTTAGTTTGAGTAGAGGAAAATGAGAAAGGGGAGGGGGTAGGGGTATGAAAGATGGTGGAATGAGACAGACATTATCCCACATACATGTACAATTACAAGAATGATGTGAATCTACATCATGTACAACTATAGAAACAAAAATTTGTACCCCATTCGTGCACAATGAATCCAAATGCAGTCTGTAAAAATAAGAAAAATTTAAAAATAAAAATAAAGAAAAAAGAAGCAGAAAAAGCATTTGACAAAATTCAGCATAAATTCATGCTCAAAATACTAGAAAAACTAGGGATAGTAGAAATATATTAACATTGTATGAGTTATACATGCTAAACTCAAGGCCAAGATCATTCTAAAATGGAGAAAAATTGAAAGCATTCCCTCTAGGAACTGAAACAAGACAAAGATGTCCTCCTTTACCACTTCTATTCAACATAGTCCTGGAAACCTTAGCGATAGCAGTTAGACAAAAGAAAGAAATTAAAAGGGTACCAATAGGAAGAGAAGAACTCAAACTTCCCTATTTAGAAGCCCCAAAAGCTCTGCTAAAAAGTTTCTAGAACTCATAAAGGAATTCAGCAAAGTAGCAGGATATAAAACTAACATCCATAAATCGGTTGCATTCCTATACACCAAAGATGAACCAGGTGAAAGAGAAATCAGGGAAACTATCTCATTTACAATAGCATCAAAAAATATTTGGGAATCAATCTAACAAAAGAGTGGAAATGAAAACTAAATTGCAAACTACAGAACACTAAAGAAAGAAATTGAAGAAGACTTTAAAAGTTGGAAAGATCTCCATCAAAGATCTTGGATAGGCAGAATTAATATTGTCTAAATAGCCACACTACCAAAAGTGCAATGCACATTTAATGCAATTCCTGTTAAGGTCCTGATGACATTCTTCATAGAAATAGAAAAAAGAAGTTATGAAATTCATTTGGAAAAATAAGAGGCCCATATAGCCAAAGAAAACCATACTGAGAAAAATAAAGCAGGAGCAATACTATACCGGATCTTAAATTATACTACAAAGCTATAGTAACCAAAATGGCATATTATTGGTACTAAAACAGACATAAAGACCAGTGGAACAGATATGAAGACACAGAGTCATACCCACATAAATAGATTTATCTCACACTAGACACAGGTGCCATAAATATACATTGGAGAAAAGGTAGCCTCTTCAAAAATGGTGCTGGGAAAACTGGAAATCCACATGGGGTAGAATGAAATTGAACCTCTATCTCTCCCCTGCACAAAACTCAACTCAAAGCATATCAAAGACTTAGGCATTAGACCAGAGATTTTTGTGCCTACTAGAAGAAAAAGTAGGCTTACTCTGCATCATGTTGGCTTTGGAACCAACTTCCTCAATAAGACTCCTAAAATGTAAGAAGTAAAATCAAGAATCAATAAATGGGATGGTGTCAAATTAAAAAGCTTCTTCCCAACAAAGGAAACAATCAAGAACAGGAAGAGAGAGCCTATAGAATGGCAGAAAATCTTTACCACTAGCACCTCAGACAGAGCATTAAGCTCCAGGATATACCAAGAACTCAAAAACTTAACACCAAAAAACATACAACCCAATCAATAAATGGGGTAAGGAACTGAACAGACACTTCACAGACACATATTCACAGAAAAATGAATGCTCAAAATACATATGGAAAAATGTTCAACATTTCTAGAAATTAAAGAAAAGCAAAACTACATTGAGATTCCATCTCACTCCAGTCAGAATAGCAATTATCAAGAATACAAGCAAAAATAAATGTTGATGAGGATGTGGGAAAAGAGATTCACTTATACATTGCTGGTGGGACTTCAAATTGGTGCAACCACTCTGAAAAGCATATGGAGATTTCTCAAGCAACTAGGAATGGAACCAGCATTTGCCCCAGTTATCCCACCCCTCTTTTTATACCCAAATGACTTAAAATCAGCATACCACAGCAATGCAGCCACCTCAATATTTATAGCAGCTCAATTTACAATAACCAAGCGATGGAACCAACCTAGGTGCTCTACAACAGATGAACAGACAGAGAAAATGTGGTATATATACACAATGGAATATTACTCAGCCAAAAAGAATGAAATTATGGCATTTGCTAGTAAATTGATGGAACTAGAGAATACCATACCAAGTGAAATAAGCCAGTCTCCATTAACCAAATGCAGAATGTTCTCTCTGATATGTGGTTGCTAACCTAAAACAAGGTTAGGGAAGTTTAGAAGTTCATTGGATTAGACAAAGGGGAATGAGGAAGGGAAGGAGTATGGGACTAGGAAAGCCAGTAGAATGATTTGGACATATATTTTCTGTCCTCATATTTAAATACACAACCAATATAACTCCATATCATGTAAAGCCACAATAATGGGATCCAAATTGGAACCAATTATACTTGTTCTATGCGTGTATAATATTACAAAATATATTTTACTGCTATGTACAAAAATTGTAAAAAGAATTTATTAATGTATAGTTATATGTACTATATAATGTTTAGTTATATGTATATGTATATGTAGAAAAATTCTCAAGCTAACTATGACCATCCTTGCTACTAATTTCTCCATTTTTACCTATATGAATTTAAATATTTCTAAAATTAATCTGTAGTAATTCTGTAATTAAAAACAAAGAAAGAAATGCTTGTAGAATGAGAAAACTAGCATAGAAAAACAGGTGGTGCTGATGGCGGGAAGGTAGGGGATGTGCTTCCTGGTCAATCTAAGCTATTTTGTTGTGGTTGGTAGGGATGCTTCATCAGACCCCATGAAGAAGAAGAAATATTTTCAAGTCTTTGCTCCTCTCAGGATCCCAATAGGAATGAGCAACTTTGTAACTAAGTTATCTGTCCTTGGTACCCAGGAAAGAAGGTCTGGATGCAGAATGTGAGCAAATTAGCTCCAGAAATTATTTCCTTCCATTATAAATGGTAACTTGGGCCTTCTGGTTCACATGAATACTTCATATATTTGCACTTTGAGAATCCAGGAACTTCCGGATAAAAGTTTGGCTTCCACACAGAGGACCAAATAGTACTTAGACTGCAAACTCTCAAATTAAGTGTTCAGAGTGACATGTAACAACCCCTAAATTAATGACATTTGAAGGATCATTCACTATTTTCCGTATCATTAGGTACTTTGTGAAGTGGAAAAACAGGTCCTCAGAAGCATACCATGGAGCCATCTTCTATGACATCTGTGTCTACAGTTTTGTTTTGTTTTTTAATCATATATCCCTATAGAAAACCAAATAAACTGGACTTAAACATATCCAACAATAAATGTTCATTTATTTACATATTATATACGCATAGTGTTCTATATCCTTTGAGATTCTTGCCTACGCTTTAGAGGATATGATTTTATAGAAATAATACTAACACCTGATCCATTTTCTCCTCAACTCCTAGGGACACCATTGCAGAAGTAGAGACATGTGTATTTGGTTTCGACAGCTGTTCTTGTTAACTAGAACATTTCCTGTGTCCAGTTTGGTGACATTATGCCTAACCTCTAAGATTTTTTATATAATAGTCATACTATGTTGGGGATAGAAAGACCAGGATGAAAAAATTGCAAATGCTTGAGGCTAACACTGTGACCTACCTATGCCCTTTGGCGTAATTGATTAGGAGAGGTAGACTATTGCTTCATGTTTATTTGTCACATGGGTGTCAGGTTCTGTGAAGGAAGTTAGAATTTACCCTAGGTGAAGGGTAAGAAGTTAACCTGTCAAGTTGTAAGTTGGTAGACTTGAAACTCCCGGGTCAGAAACCAAGGAGTTTATTATTCATGGCACGGCAAGCAGTAGAAGCATTATGTGTGCATCAGTTTCCTTTGCCCTTCAAATTCTATTGGGCAATGCAAAAAAGCCTGGATGAATTCTGTGCACATGATGCTTTTTACTGTGAAGCCCAGGTTTAAGAAACCTATATCTTTCATAGTGGACTGAAAACAAACCTGCCCTTTGCCCCAGAGGGAAATATTATCTTTGCTGTACTCAATATGAAACAAATCTGTCATTTTCTCTGGAGAGAGATAGTATTTTTATTTTCCAAAGCTGTATTAAAAATAAAATTCTTAGAAAAAAAATACTTTGAAACAAAATAGCAGTTAGTGTCATCTTTGCAAGATCTGCAGAAAGCCAGGAGACCCATGGTGAATTGTCCCCTGACAATGAGCTATATAGCCTTGTACAAACAAATCAAAGTGAATAAAATGAAACCCAGAATACCTCTTTTGGTCTTCTGGTGTACTCCAGTGCATAACATTTGGGGACTTAGTCAAGGAATTTGAACAGCAGATAATGAATGACTCAGCTTTGTGTCTTTCCAGAATAGGGGGGCACAACTTCACACATTCCCCCTTATTGGTAGGCTGGGATCATACAATCTTCATGAATAAAGAACACTTATCACCAATAGTGGCCCTATAATTTTATATTAACACAGTGATTAACAAATGACAAAACACTGTACTCTAGGTAAGTAAATTCAATTATTAGTCAGAAGTTTTAGGTAAAATCACACAGGATCAGAAACCAAATAGAGCTTAGAACTAGAAAACAGTATTTTTCTTTCATTTATTAGTACATTTTATTTATACAAAAGAAAAAACTCAGAATAATAGGTTTTATTGTGGTATGCTTGTACA
This sequence comes from Glaucomys volans, assembly GCA_020662805.1. Classification (NCBI taxonomy): domain Eukaryota; kingdom Metazoa; phylum Chordata; class Mammalia; order Rodentia; family Sciuridae; genus Glaucomys; species Glaucomys volans. The sequence continues at coordinate 729,147 of JAJEJO010001522.1, forward strand.
TGCATATAATATACTTTGATCATACCCACCCATTCTCCACCACCCCTACCCTACCCCTCTCTCCCTCCAAGATACCCTTTCTGTTCTCTAATATTCTCTCGTCTACTCTCATGTTATAGTTTGAACTCTCTAGATTCCGTGTGATACTTGTCTTTCTGAGTCTGACTTATATCATGAACATTATACTCTCCAATTCCATATATTCTCCTGCAAATGACATGATTTTATTCTTCATGGCTAATAATACTCCATTGTGTGTGTATCTATCTATCTATCTATCATCTATCTATCTATCTATCATCTATCTATCTCTTTCTTCATTCATCTGTTGATGGGCTGATTCAATAACTTGGCTATTGTGAATCGTGCCTTGATAAACATGGGTATGCCAAACCTTAATTCTTTTGAGTAGAAACTAAAAAGTGGTAGAGCTGGATCATACAGTAGTTCTATATTTAGTTTGTTGAGGAACCTCCATCTGTTTTCCATAGTGACTGTGCTAATTTACCTTTCCACTAAGAGTGGATCATTTTCCCCACATCCTCCTCAGGTTCAGCATTTATTGCTTTTTTGTATATTTGATCATAGTCATTCTGATTGGGTAAGATGGAGTATCAAAATAGGGTTGTTTTTGGAGGGGGTGGTGTCAGGGATTGAACCCAGAGATGCTTAACTACTAAGCAATATCCCCAATCCTTTTTAAATATTTTCTTTAGAGGCAGGGTCTCTCTGAGTTGCTTAGGGCCTTGCTAATTTGCTGAAGCTGGTTTTGAACTCATGATCCTTCTGCAACAGCCTCTTGAGTTGCTGGGATTAAAGGTGTGTGCCACTGGGCCCGACTGGAAAGAGTTTTGAGGATAGCCTGCTCCTGCTGTTTCCTATCCAGCACACCACACTGTCTCTCTCATTTTCCTCTTAGCATCTTTGCCCCTCTTTGGCTATCTGCTGCACCACAAGTCTGCTTACTTTCTCATCCTGTTCTCACCATTTCATCTCTTCTCATCTCTAACCTTATGCATATTCCAGCTTCCTCCTACCTGCAACTTTCTCATGGACCAGAAGAGCCTTCACTATGACTTTTCCTCTCTAGGCAACTTTTTGTAAGTTTCTGATGCTAATTGTCTGCTTCTCCTAGTTTCTCTTGGTAGAATTCTGGTTGGCCTAACTCAGCCTTTGTCAAGTGTTACAGGCCAGACTAATTGTGTTTTATTATTTTTTTTAATTTATTTTTATTTTTATTTTTTTTTATTTACTTATTGATTCATTGTACACAAATGGAGTACAGCTATTGTTTCACTGGTTGAACACAAAGTACAGTCACACCATCTGTGCGTTCATGCATGTACACAGGGCAATGGTATCTGTCACAATTTCTGTTATTATTTTTACCCCCCCACCCCAACCCCACCCCTCCCTTCCCTCTATGCTATCTATCCTTCCTCCCTTCTTGCCACCCTTCCCCCCCGCATTATGCATCATCATTCATTTATCAGTGAGACCATTTGGCCTTTGGATTTTTACCTCATAGAAATAGAGCAAGCAATCATGAAATTCATTTGGAGGAATAAGAAACCCAGAAATGCTAAAGCAATCCTTAGCAAGAAGAGCGAAGCAGGGGGTTTCACAATACCAGAACTTCAACTATACTACAGAGCAATAGTAACAAAAACAGCATGGTATTGGTACCAAAATAGACAGGTAGATCAATGGTACAGAATAGAGGACACAGAGATAAACCCGCATAAATACAGGTATCTCATACTTGACAAAGGAGGCAAAAACATGCAATGGAGAAAAGACAGCCTCTTCAACAAATGGTGCTGGGAAAACTGGAAATCCATATGCAGCAAAATGAAACTAAACCCTTATCTCTCACCCTGTACAAAACTCAACTCAAAGTGGATCAAGGACCTAGAAATTAGACCAGAGACTCTGCACCTAATAGAAGAGAAAATAGGTCCAAATCTTCATCATGTTGGCCTAGGACCAGATTTCCTTAACATGACTCCCAAAGCGCAAGAAATAAAAGCTGGAATCAATGATTGGGATAGAGTCAAACTAAAAACTTTTTCTCAGCAAAGGAAACAATCAGCAATGTGAAGAGAGAGCCTTCAGAGTGGGAGAAAATCTAATTGTGTTTTAAGCATTCCTCTCGTATACTTCCTCCAAGGACGCAATCTGCTTCTGCCATAGATGTTACAGAATTGTGCTATACGTTCCCTTGCATTTGTTTCCAAGTCCTGTTAGGCAGTAAGCTGCTGTGAAGTCAGTTCTCCATCACACCCCTGTCGTTTGGGCAGGATGTAGGACATTGCTGGTTCTGTCCAACAGAAATATGTGAGCCACAGATGAGAGACAGGTAAATAATTGTAGATGTTTTCCTAACCATATTTTTTAAAAAAGAAAGAGGTAAAATCAATTTGAATAATATATTTTAAGGAACACAGTATATGCAAATATCATTTTAAAAAGTAATCAATATTTGAAAAATGATTGACATATTTAAATTCTCCTTTTAAACTAAATCTTTGGAATTCAATATGTGTTTTATACTAATGGCATGTATTAATTTTATGGGCTACATTTCAAGTGCAGCAATAGCCATAGGCAGTAAATGACTTCCACATTGGACACTAAAGGTAGAATGAGTATTGATTAAATTAATTAATAGATGACTTTGGGTAAAATGTCATGTACTTCAGTTGACAAGAAATGCAGTCATGGTACCAACATGATTTCTGTGACTCATGTCCCTTTATTAATCTCATTTAAAAAAATCAGAAATACAAAAGCTCAAAGGGTTTAACTGAACCAGCACACACAAAAATATTTTATTCTTTTCTTTAAAAACTGTATTATTTTCTCCCTATAGTACTTTGAACATATTTTTATTGTAACTGTTTTATAGGTCTGTTTTCTTTATTAGTCTGTCAGATTTTTAAAGGTAATTATTTTTATATTGTTAATTATTTTTATATTCTGAATCCTTAGATTTCCTGGTCCTAGAGTAGACCCTGGTTAAATGTCATTTGAATAAGTGAATGCTGAATTGAATGAATTAATGCATCATGACTGAGGATTCCTTACCCTAAATTTCTTCCCCCAGGAAGAAAGAAGGAAGAATAAATGAAGGGATCCTGTGCTCATTAATGAGAAACTACTACATACCAGGCACTGTCTGAAATATTTACACTTATTTACTGTAATCATTACAAAAGCCTGCAAAGTAGTTTCAGGTTAATGTGTTCAACAGGGTTAAATACCCTGTCTGATTTCATAATGCAAGTAAAAATCAGAATGAGAATTTGAATCTAGGTATGTCTATTTCTAAAGCTTAAGTGGTTCATACATATATTTAAACTGTATTACTATGCACAGCTTCCCAGATTGCTGATGCAATCAGAATGAAATAGTAAAGAGAACTCAGAATGAGTCCCTGCAATAAACAATTTACAGGCCATGAAAACTGTAAGGAATATGTATGTAGGATGTTCCAAAAATGAGTAACTCTATTTTGCCTGGAATTATCACCTCATTATAAACGTTTCCATTCTAATCTCCGTCACTGGTGTTCTGTTAATGATTCAAGTATTTAAATTTTTATTGGACTGCAAATTGGCATACAGGTCATGAGCCTGACTTCACAATGGTCATATACAAAATTGGAATGGAATGAATCTCTTTCTGCTTCTAGTCAAGTCACCCATTTGTAACACCCAAATATGCCTAATGGGAGGGAGAGGCCCACTTGATGGAAGGAAAAATATCATGAAGTTAGCATTTGTAGTGCAATCAAATTAAATTTCCATTGGATTTTAGTGTAAGAACGGTACTGGCTGGTTGCTGCCAATGTTTCATCTCCCAAATTTCTACTAAAATATCAATGAAGGCACAGAAAAGGACAAAAATACACCTCATCTGTAGAAATTAAAACTTAAAAAGGGTCTGGGCTGGAATCATAGGGAATGTTGATTAAATTTAAGACCAGTGAAGAAAAATAAATAAAAATAGTGTTAGTGTAGCAAAAACAACTCTCAGGAAACTGAGAAAATCTGTTTCCTGGAAGGAGATATGAAAGTACTTCATTCTTTTCAGCACTGACTCTGAATTCATCTCAGATTTTGTAATGATCACAGTTAAGTATGCAATCATCTCTTTAGGGAATGTATGTACTGAATTGATGCCTCCTTGGACCTCTTTCTATTTTCTTTCAGAAACGTTAATTCTAGAAAGCACGAGGGCAGCCAGAGACAGACGAAGGTGCACATCATTATGCACGGGGCTTCTATCTAAGATTTTATTTGAACAAGTAATCCACCCTCTACTTTTAGTGCAATTGCTGTTTTTGGTGTTGCTGCTGCTGCTTTTGCTGCTGTTGATGATGATGAAGAAGAACCAGGGACTTGGCAGGTGTGGAAAGTGGCAAATCGAATCATGAACATTAAAGGTTACCCCCTGGAGTTAGTGAAAGAGTATTAAGAACAAGTCTGACTAAGACAAATTAAAGAATCTTGCCTTTAGTTTCCGCCAGCTGATAGTCACAGACAGCATCCTGCAGAGGCTGGGCTGCTTCTGAAGACATTCCTTCTGGACTCCAAGGGCAGGCTTCCATTGGCACGGATCCGAGTCCTGGCTCTGAGACAAATCTCTGTGGCCTCAGGCAAGCTGCTGAACTTCCTCATCTGAAATATGGAGATTACAGCACTCATCTCAACAGGTTACACATGGTAATGCATGCAGTTGCGCGCTGGAAGGCAAATGTCAGAGCTTGTAATTGGACCCTACCACCCAACCTATAGCATTTAGGGGATGTGTCATTCACCGGCCACTTAAAAATGCTGCCTGGGAGTTACATTTTTATGTATGTTTGTTTACCTTCTCTCCCTTCAACCAGATTGTGGGATCATCTAGAAAAGAGCCCAGTTTTTATGCCTGTGTGTATCCCTCTGGGAAGTCCATTGCCCTGCTCTGACTAAGTGCTTGAGAAATGAAAGGTGATGCTGGTGATCCATTTCAGTGCCCTCATGATTCAGGTATTCTCCTGTTACAGACAGGGTCACATTTTTCTTCTGCAGGTGTGAATTACTAGCTTTAATATCATTCTATACATTTCATAAGAATATTTACCACAAGGAGTAAGGTGCTAGAGAGCATTGCTGTAGTATGCTGATTTTAAGTCCTCTGAGTATATGCTGAGGAGTGGGATAATTGAGTCAAATGATGGTTCCATTCCTAATCTACCTACCACCCTATCTTACCTATCTATCATCTGACTGTCTGTCTGTCTACCTATCTGCCTAAGTCTGCATGTTGTGTAGCGTCAAACTGGGGATGTAATCTTAGTAAATAAATCAGACAAAAATTGTCCTGATGATGAAAATGTAATTTTTAGCCAGAAGGAGCCATAAAATGTCTCCAAACTGCATTTACTTTTTAAAAAAAAATTCTAATTTTTTCTTGGTTCTTTTTAGTTATACATGAGAATAGGGTTCATTTTGATATGATTATAAAAGCATGGAATATAATTTGTTCTAATTTAGTTTCCCTTCCTCTCCCCTCCTCCCTCCCCCTGTTTTCTTCCCTCTACTGTACTGATATTTCTGCTACTTATTTGTAGTTTTTTTTTTCAATTAGTGTCTTGTGGATGTACATGATGGTGAGACTCATTGTGGTATATTCTTATATGTGCATAGTAGAGTTAGGTTAGATTCATTCCACTACTTTCTCTATCCTATCCCCCCTCCCTTCCCTACACCCTTGGTCTACTCCACTGATCTTTCTTCTGTTCTTTTCTTTTCTTTTTTTAATTCCCCCTCCCTTATTTTGGATTAGCTTCCACATAGCAGAGGAAACATTCTACCTTCGCATTTTGGGAACTGGCTTATTTCACTTAGTATGATAGCCTCCAGTTCCATCCATTATGCCATAAATTTCATTCTTTATGACAGAGAAATACTTCATTGTGTATATATCCCACATTCTCTTTATCCATTCATCTGTTGAAGGGCACCCAGGTTGGCTCCATAGCTTGACTATTGTTAACTGAGCTGGTATAAATTTGAGGTGCTGCATTGCTGTAGTATGCTGATTTTAAGTCCTCTGAGTATATGCTGAGGAGTGGGATAATTGAGTCAAATGATGGTTCCATTCCTATTTTTTTGAGGAATCTTCATACTGCTTTCCAGAATGGTTACACCAATTTGCAGTCCCACCAGTATGTATGAGTGAAACTTTTTCCCTCACATCCTTGCCAATGTTTATTGTTACTTGTCTTCTTGATAATTGCCATTCTGACTGCAGTGAGATGGAATCTCAGTGTAGTTTGATTTCCATTTCTTTAATTGCTAGAGATAATCAATTTTTTTCCATATGTTTGTTGACCATTTGTATTTCTTCTTTTGACAAAGGTCTGTTTAAATCCTTTGCTCATTTTTTGATTTTTTTTTTTTTTGGTGTTAAGTTTGTATTTACTTTTGATATACAATAGCTAAAAATCAGTGTAAACACTGCATGACAAAGCATGTGTTGTTTTAATTCAATATAACAATTTATTACAACACATTTTCCTGTTCCTACTTATTTTGCCAAGGATTGCACTCTCCTTGTTATTTACCTTGCTGTATTTTATAGGGTTCCCATACTCTGCTGCTGTCCATTGGCCAGAAGATGCATGTCCCAGGTGTAGAATCTGAGAACTCACCTGTTCTCAGAGAAACCTGTGGGAGTGGGAGAGAAGTACAGATCTAAACAGGCTTAGCAGCTGCTCCTCTCTCCTAACTGGGACCTCAAGAGGAAGGCACACCTTTGGTTGTCTTTGCCAATTTAACATTCAATTGCTTTCAAGCCCCTGGCTATGATCAGTGCCATATCACATAGCCCTTCATTTGGGGCAAAGCAATTGTTTTTGTCAATCTGGGGTGTTTGACCATTCACCTCTTTATGTGCTAAGGTCGTCTTGATTCAAAGGCTCAGACCTGAAAAATAGCCTCCTCCAGGTCATGCCTCTTTCTATCCTCTTTTCCTGCTCTACCACTCATATTCTTACTAGTTTTGATTCTCATCCCTAAGAATCTTCTTTTACTCCCCCAACCCCCAGGAATTCTCAGTCTGCCTCTTCCTAGCCACATAATATACAGAAGTAGATGCTTGACCTTCAAGGTTTTTCTTCTATGAAACAGGGCTTTGGATTACCTCAGAGATGGAAAGGACACAAACATTCCCTGCAGAGGCATTTCCTGGAATTCCTGGAGGGCAAGGTTAAATGCAAATGAGTAGCTCTCTCTTAATTTTACCTGGGGCCATTCCCATCAATTCCTTCTTTGCTGCGTAGTAGCATTGAGGAATAGAAATAGTGCATTATATGGAGGGACCTCCATTTTCCTATCGGTGGGTGTGATGCTATTTTGTTTAAATATGGATACTCTGTAGTTCTCGCTGGCTCTGAGCTGCCTGGCACCAGACACCATCAATCAAGAAATCAGGAGGCCATCCAGCGCAGTGATTCTCACTCCCACCTCTGCCAAGGCCCACCCCCAGAGAACCTGATGCAATTGTACAGGCAGAGGTCCAGGTGTCAGTGGTGTTTTAAAGCTTCCCACGTGATTCACAGGGTTGAGAATCCTGGTTTCATGTTTTCAGAAATCATCAACTGCTTGTTTACCTTCTCCTGTTTTTTGCCTTTCTCTCTTTCAGTTCTTCTTGGCAGGTTCTGCGATTTAGTGCTTCTAAGTGTGCGCAGTGGTACGACTTCCTCATTCTCCAGCGTCTGTCACCTGGGAGTGCTGGGGAGAACTGCAAACTTCTGGGTCCTGTAGAAGACTGAAGTTTTAGAATCTCTAGGGATGTTACAGAGGGCTCAGTGGTCCTAGTGGGCCCAGGTCTGAGGGGGTAATTATTCTAGGAATTTCGGTAATAAAACCAGGACACTCTTGAGCCAACTGGAACCCACGTTAGGAGGACCCAGTGTTTTTAACCATGTTCCACAGGCAAACATTCTGCACAGTATGATCTAGAACTCCTTTCCCTAACTCTTCTCAGGCCAATGTATTTCCTTAAGTGCAGAAAAAAGTCTCAACAGTGACACAAGAGTGTCTCTAGTCTTCCAGGGAGGGAGACTGATGCTGTCTTTGGTTCCACTTGTGGTAAGAGCTGGTCTCTTGCTGCTGGGTTTGGACTTTGGTCTTCCACCTGATTTTCCCTGATTGGTTCCCGGATGTGGGTCTTTTCCCTCTGTCTGCTGCTGCCTTCTGCACACCCTCCCTCATGCTGCCTCCCTGCGGTGCCTTTGCCTGTGTTGGCCCCATCTGTTTTCTACTTTCTCTTGTCTGGAGGAGCCTCATGATATATGGCTCCTGAGAAAAGTGCTCCATCCATCCCATCTTTCATTCCAAAGCTTCCACTTAAAACATCCCATGGGCCTTTCACCAGAATTGTCTGAAGTGCAGCCCCCTCCTCCCCGCTTCAGGCTTGCCAGACCCACACTAGAACTTAACTGCACTCCCAGGCCTCCTCTTGAGAGTGTGGATTTTCCAAACAGGCAGAATGGCAGGGAAGCTCCTCTGAGTGGCAAGGGCAGGGCACAGAAAAGCCAATCAGCAGGGCGCATGACCGGGGCCCTGCTGAGCCTTAAATGAGCCATTCATCCAGTGTGACATCTGGAGCAGTGGAGTTGAGGCACTCAGGGAAGGGCTTATTTATTTAAGGAGGAGAGAAGCTGTGATTGCTGACTTCCCTCCAGTCACTGAAAAGGGAGGAGGAAATGGTGAGGGCTAGCATCTGGACTCTGTAAATTATAAAACCATAGTTCTATTTTCAAAGGTGATGAGAGAGAGCTTTCCGAGGTTTCAGAAAGTGGGAATAACTGAGAGGTTTGAGAGCTTTGCAAAATCCTGAAATGAAGCACACTGTTTTGTTGGTTTGTGTGAATTGTGTTTTCCTAAGCTTATAATTGTAATTATGTTCTCAGTGGGTTCTATGACTCAAAAGAAAAAAAAAATTAAGTTAGCAACAATGCTTTAGAAAAGAAAATAGGGAGTTCTGGAATCGTCAGTGCAAAGGAAGGTTTGTTTTACTTTGTATTTCTTTTTCTTCAGAGCCTACAAGCCCTAACACAGAACTGGCATAGAAAATACTCAAAGTTTTTGTTGAAGGATTTTTCAATTGCTACCATTCAAAAGGAAATGCAAAGGAACCATCTGCAAATACTCACTTGGAAACTCTCTGGATGGGAATTCAAAGGGTTTAAGACTGTCTTTGTCTTGCTGTTCACCTACTCTGTAACTTAGAAACTTCACTTACCTGACTTTTGGATCCCTCCCCCGGGTTTGGATTACTTGACCTCTGCACTATTTTTTTTTTTTTTTCAATTCTGAAAGTTAAATAGTTTGTTACAATTGTTTGAGTGCTTTTTCCTTGGAAGGGTCCATGAGTTGGAAGCTTGGTCCTCAGTGTGGTGGTAATAAGGGGTGGTGGGACCCTAAAAAAGTAGAGCCCAGTGGAAGGTCTTTGGGGGATGCTGCTGGTGGAAGGTATCAACACTGTTCTCACATGACCCTAATTAATTCAGTAAGTGTGGATTGTCATAAAAGGGCAAAAGTGACCTCTTCCTGATCTCTGTCTTCCTGATGACCTTGGAATTTCTCCCTCTCACATGTGATTCTGACTCTGTGATCCATCCAAGGGTTTTCACCAGAGCTGAGCTGATGTAGGCACATTCTTTAAACCTCCAGAATGGTGAGCTAAATAAACCTCTTTTTTTTTTTTTTAAACAAAGTACCAAGCCTCAGGTATTTTGTAATGGAAAATGGACTAATATATCTGCCCTGAAAGCAGAGTTAGAATTATTCTAAGGTTATGGGACACAAAATGAGAGATTGTAGTCTTGTTTCCACATGGAGAATTTGGACTTTCACAGGAATTATCAAGATAGTGAAAGACCCCAACTCTATGTCCACCCCCCCCATAGGAAGGGAACAAATTCCGGGAACTACAAACCCATGACATAGGTCACTCCACCCAACCCCAACCCCCTAGGGAGGTTTCGAGATCTGGTCTCCGGAAACTAGTTTTAGGAACTGGTTTCGAGAGCCGCCCGGAGGTTGATAAACTTAAACTGATAAACAGGTTAAGATACCACAGGACAATTGAAAAAGTATAGGTCACCTTGTCCCAGCACAAATCATGGTTGTTCCGGGAGTTAAAATGTAAACCTATGTGCTGTATTCAAACTGTCGCTTACTGTGCGCGCGAAAACTGCCCTTTTACCCTATAAAAACCCTGTACCCCAAAGCCCGGTGTGCCAGTTCACCGAAGCTCTGGCTGAGGTTTTTCTGAGCACCCGCAGGCGCCTGTGTACCAATAAACACCTCCTGCTTTTGCAGCCAGCAGTGTCTTCGCGTGATCTTCCTTGGACAGGGGGACTGAGGGTCTTTCATTTGGAGGTCCCACCGAGATAAGGTGTCAGTGCTACCCCAATTCCCTGCCCGAGGAACGTCTGGAAGAACTACTGGGAGGTAAGCTGGCCAGCTCGAGCTTGTTGTCTTATTGTCCTTATTGTCATTGTTCATTGTTCTTGACTCTCTGCATGTTTGTTCATATGTGTTTCCTGAGCGCAGCGATTGTATGATCACGCGTGGTCACTTTGTACTTTGGGCAGCCCGAGAAGGAGTTGACGGACTCAGACTTCTCCCCTGCCACCCTGGGAGACGTCCCAGGGAACCTTTGTACCCGATTCTTCGGGAATTTGGACGTGTCCAAGGGATACGTCACTTTGTATTTGGCCGGAGAGACTTGCGCTCTCCGACGCCATTTTG
>JAJEJO010001523.1:0-17114 GCA_020662805.1 Glaucomys volans
CTCTTATTTATTGAGTGCTTATTATTATGTGCCAGTCACTGGACCTTATAAATATTGTCTCATTAAATCCTTTCAGTAACCCTGTGAAGTAGATTCCCATTATCAGCCCCCCTCTATAGATGGGGAAACTATGTCACAGAGAAATTGCTTGCCCCGGGTCACGTTGTTGGTAGGCAGGGGCCAGGACTGGAATATAAGCTGTCTAACCAGAGTCTGAAAACTGAGCCCCCACCACATTGTTGTAATGGCAATGATGATACAGGAGGGACATTTTGGGGATAACAGGAACTGGAGAGCTTGTTCTCCACGTCATCTAATCCCTCAATAACCTGAGGAGGTAGGTTCCATTATTGGTTCCCTTTTTTTTCTGGTAGGGAAACCGAGTCTTAAATCATGTCCAAGTCATGAAGGAAGAAAAGAGAGGTCCTGGGTCCATGTCCTCAGTCTCTTCAAGACTGTTCCAGCCTCCTCTGCAGCATGTTAGCATATGTTCACTAGATACTTATGGAAGAAAGAAATGAATGGAATAGAGGGAGGAGGGAAGGGAACAAGCAAAAATAAAAAGAGGGAGGAAAAAGAAAGAAAGAGCAAAGGAAAGAGGGAAAAGAAATCCAACAGGACGCTGCACTCAGTTCCCTCTTAAACTCAGTCACTGCTGACAATGTAAATAATGTGTTATGGAAAAATTTTGAAAGAGGACTCTGAGTGCGAGCCTTTAGGTCAAAGGAAGCCTCTCTGATGGGACACGTCAGACCACCACAGCTGACGGGGAATGTTTGCAGCCCAGGTGTGTCAGCCAGCAGGGGACCCGCTCTCCGAAGACTGGCACACTTTCCTGCAGAAGCCAATTATAATGGAGGTTGGTTGCTTCAGAATCACCCACATCTAAGAGACACTTTCTTTGGAGCATTTTGGTGGGGAAGGGGGCTTGATTGTCCAGAAAGGATACCATTAATCTCCTCTATTATTCTGTGATCCAAACTGATTGTCAGGATAAATGAAAATGAAAATGGTTCCTTTTTCTTCCAGGGAAATGTTTTTTGATATTATAGGTTTCGTGTGTGCGCCCAAGCATGTTTGTGTGCGGGTGCATGCGCATACACATGCTTGAGTGTTTTCTGTGTTTCTCTGTTGCTGTCTGCCTTGGGAATGGGCAGAATTTCTGCCAGGTAGGCAGCCCTGCTGGAAGTACTCTCCCTAAGTGTAATGGAGCCTAGCCTTGTGGATTTTTCTGCTACAGATGGGGAGGTCTCTATTTAGCATATTGATGGTAACCATATTTTCCAAACTCCAAATAAGGGCACAGTGTCTGACCAAGGACTGAGTTCTGCTTTATGAATGTAGTCATGTGAACTTCTCATCAAGGCACAAAAGTGACATCATCTGTCATTAGCCATTTTGTGAATTGCCTTTTGGAAGGAAAAGTGGCAGGATGTTAGAAGCACCAGGGATACACAGGGGCAAGCGACGTTGGGTCCCTCTCCCTGGAGAGAGTGATCTTTGAGGATGGGGAGTCCTCTCTCAGGCCTGGGGTCTCTCTGCCCCACAGACAGATCTCAACTTGATGACACAACTTCGCTTGGGATCCCTGTGGTTAATGAGCTCACCCCTGGGCCGCCGGCTGGTCTGCTACATGCTGCCAGCCTCTCAGGCGGTGAGTCAGCCATGGCCAGCACTGGATCTAGCCAGCCACGGAGCCTTGGGTGCCTCCCCAAGCCCAGCGCTACAGCCCTGAGCTGGGGGGTCACAGGGAAGCTTGTCTGGCCCAGTCCAACTCCTCTTGGCTTCCCTCCCCTCTGTGCCTGGCAGCTAAGCAGCTCCCAGTGACTGGAATTCAGGGCATTGTCAAGAAGCCCCTTGTCACACCCACAGGGATCCGCCTCTGCCAAAGGAGGCGTGTGGAGCTTTGGAAGGGGACTCACAGGCACTCACAGTGTTTCTTTGAAACACTCCAGAGATTTCAGTGAATTAAGCTCCTTTGTCCTGCACATCATTCCAGTGGAATTAGTCAGCTTTAATGGGTAGCATCTCCTCTCCCTTCCTTTTCTGCCTGGAAGTACACCCACTAGATACTCCTTTCAAACCCTTTGTTTTTCAGCTCTGGTTGGTAGCTCTAAGATCTGTGAGTTAACTCTTACAGGACCACGTTGGAGGAACAGGAGGAAGGGAATCTGCATGGAGGTTCTTAAGAGTATGTATATGTATAGGTTCTATCCGTTGAGTGTTCATCATAGACCTCCAAGGTGGGAATTATTATCCCACTTTCCAGATTAAGAAACTGAGGGTCAGACACATTATGTCACTTGCTTAAGGTCAAAGTGAATTAAAGATTTAAGTTGGGGTCCATGTGACTCCTTTCTCTGCTAATTCTGTTAACCAGCAAATTGGCAAGGGAGTTGCTTGGGGGACTCTCTCACTCCTTGTTGTTTTTGCTTGCATTTATTTATTTTACAGTTCTGGGGATTGGACTCACAGTTTATGCATGCTAGGCAAGTGGCTCTATCATTGAGCCACACCCCAGCCTCCTTGTTTTCGTTTGTTTTTCTTAAAAAAAAAAAAAAAAATCCTCCCCGAAGCCCTTCATTTTAGGAAAGCTTTTTATAGATTCTGTGACCCTGATCTGTCATGGAGTGATATTTGGCAATGTGATGACACAGTTCTATGAGCTATGAGCAGGGTATGGTCACCTGCTGGGCCAAGCTGCAGAGTAGACTGTAACGGAGACCCCGTGGAAAGCTGAACAAGGGCCACTGCCTTTTCTTCCAGTTCTTAAGTTCAGAGAACAGTCACTCACCAAGCTGGTCCCCCAGCCTCACGGCTCCACCCCCTTGTTCAGCCCTTTGAGCCTGGCCTCCAGTTTCCCTGCTCTCTGCTCTTTTCTCATATTATTCTTACTGGAATTTCCAAACCAGCTGTATTCATATAACATCAGCAGCTTAAAAACCTTCCATGGCCCCCAGACACCTGGGAGAAGTCAAAAGTCTTTCAACGAATCCTTGGCCAGCAGCATGTGTAGCTCTTTCCTTGGTGCATCAAGTTTAAGTCACTGCAGAAGGTTCACCTGTCCCCAGCTGGGCAGTTCCAAGACTTCTAGGTGCTCTTCCTTCTCCAGGAAATAGCCTTCTCTCTGATGGGAATGGTAATCTCTCTTGAGAGGCAAATCAAACACCATCTCCTCTGAGCAGGCATGCATCCCCCATGGCCCACAGTGGGGCTGGCCACTTTCCCATCAGGCCACCCTAGTGCCTTGTCTTCCCTAGCAGCCAGGACCCTCCACAACAGTGGCAAGGTCCACTTGGGTCTGAATTGTGTAGCAAGTGATTTGCACCACCAATAGTAAACGTACCAAAGTTTTCAGAGGAGCTGCTTGTGTTTTAAATTGGGGTGGATTCAAGGTTATTCTTATAATGATGTCATTTTCACTCACTTGCATGTTTTCCTGAGTGGGCGAGAAAAAGGAAGGGTTGAAACTAGCTTGCTGATAGTCATTCCAAATGTTAAAAAAGATTGAGATAGGGTTACAGATCTTGAGACACCTTAGTGGGCTGTGGATAATCCTGAGGCAGGCAGGGGTACATACATGCCTGCAGGAAGCATTTATGTGTGTGTGTGTGTGTGTGTGTGTGTGTGAGAGAGAGAGAAAGAGAGAAAGAGAGAGAGAGAGAGAGCGCGCATGAGGCGGGGCGGGCAGGGAGTGCTTTAGATATTCATGTTACCAAAAAACACCCCAGTGAGAGCAGCAATTATTCATACCATATTGAAGATTAACTATGAATAAGATGAAACAAAGTGGAAAATACTTGATGTAATATTCAGAGGGAAAAAAAGGCAGAATCTCAAACCATGTGATCAATGTAAGTACATAAAAGTCACTGCAAATCTGGAAGGAAGGCGAGCTAAGAGACGGAACAGCTCCCATTTGTGAGATTCAAGGTTGGGTGACTTTTAAAAAATTCATGGTTTCAGCAGCATCTTTGTGTCATGGACACAGTCCCCTGGGTCTGCCATCACAGGCTGGACTGTGTGTGGTCAGAGTTCCAAGGCTATTTTCCACCCATCACTCACTTGATGTCCCAGAGCTTCAGGGTGTAACAGAGCCCCATCTGCAGCCATTAGACCTGGTGCCCACCCTTCTTGAAGAGAGAGAAACAAAATTCTCTGGGCTGGTTGTCCCTGTTTTAATCAGTTAAGAACCAAAGTGTGAGTCCTCTTGGCCTTCACTTCCCTGATGTTCCATCCTTCCCATCAGGCCCT
This sequence comes from Glaucomys volans, assembly GCA_020662805.1. Classification (NCBI taxonomy): domain Eukaryota; kingdom Metazoa; phylum Chordata; class Mammalia; order Rodentia; family Sciuridae; genus Glaucomys; species Glaucomys volans. The sequence goes on from JAJEJO010001523.1 coordinate 4,255, forward strand.
CGCCTACCTCTGTGCCTCTAATCCGGTCCCTAACCACTCAAACCCTTGCAACTGAGCCCTCTGGAATTGCCCTTCCCCAGCTACCAAATCACTTTCCTCCCATGTGCTCCTTCCTACTCCTTTCTGGCATGCAAGGTTGGTTGGCCTTGGGGACCCCAGGCAGCCCACAACCTTCCCCAGCCTGGCTGATGAGTCTCTGGCACCTGCAGTCTTGGGGCTGGATTCCCTGCTCCCAAGCGCTGCTTCTACAATGCTGTTTCTGTGCCCTTTCGGGGTGAGGCTGTCAGCTCCACTCTCTTGCCTCCCTGCTGTCATCCTCTGCCAGCCCAGCACCACTGAAGACTCAGGCCCCTGGTTGAAGGTCTTCCTCTACAAAAGGTCCTGCTTTCCACTAATGGTTTCAGGCGCTGTACATATGGCTCACCCAACGCTGGGAATCATCTATTTCTTCCTCTTTCTTCCTAGTAAAGATCCTCCATAGAGTCATCTTGACTTATTCCATTTTCTTTCCTCTCCTGCTATCCCCTCAGTCACTCTATGCAGGATGTCAGCCCCACATGCCACCCAAAGGGGCTCCCAGCTAGGTCACCAGTGACCTCGTCAAATCCAAGCTGTTGTTCTGGCCTCGTCCTCCCTGCCCTCTCAGCAGAGACTGATGGTGTTGACCACTCACTCCTTCTGCAAACCTTCTTTCCTTGGCTTTAAAAATAAAATATTCTCCTAGTTTCTTCCCTGATTTTTCTGTATCCTTGGCAAGCTTACCCTTCTTGTTCTCACTATCAAGTGCTATGTTCCTCTCCTCTTCTTATTCTGTATCTTTCCCTAGGTGCTTATTGCCTCACCCACAGCTTTATTTCTCCACAGAGAACTATAAGAGACCTTAGAAATTTTTATCTCCAGGCTTGACCTCTTTTCTAAATTCCAGGCCCTCAGATCCAGCTCTTGACTTGGTGTTTCCATTGGGAAGTCTCAAAGGCAGCTCAAATTCAACAGGCCCCGAACCAAACCCACAGTCTTCCTCCACCCACCTGCTCCTCTTTCAGTGTTCTGTTTTAGAGGGTGGCTTCCATCCAGGTACCCACGCCAGAAATCCAAGAGCCATTCTTGGAGCTCCTTATCTTGCACATCCTATCTTCGATTCATCACCCAGGGCTGCTTCTTCTCCCTCCCTAGAGTTCCTCAAATTCATCTACTTCTCTTGATCTCTCTGGATCTCCAACTAGTAGAAGCCCTGGTCAAGTCCATGTTATCATTTGCAAGGACAATTACTACAGTTTCCTAATTGAGCTATTCAATATCCACTCCAAGTCCTTCCGGTCCAGTCCCCACAGAACACCTGCAGCCCTTTTTTGAAGTAGTCATCTAATGACTTGAGAACCCAATTAAAGATAAAAGCCTCCATCACTCCCTTTTATTTTTATAGTTTTATTTTTTCTCACCCCAGTTATAACCACTTGCCGTTTATGGATCTCTCTCATTACATTGAAAGTTCCATGAGCCCAGAGAATTTGTCACTGGTGTGTTTTATTCCCAGCACCAAAAACAGTGCCTGGCAGTTGGAAGTCATTTCATAAGTTTTTAAAAAACACAAATAGTGTTTAATAAATATTTCTTGAAAGAATAAATGTATTTTATGCAATAATAACAACAAACCTCCCCAGCAACAGGATGGTATCTAATTAGCCCATCTAGCTATTATGTACTTGCACGCCTGTATTCACCATGAGTAAATCTGTTATATAAAGTTATAACAATAAATACTGTAATACAAAGTTGCAACAACAAATACTAAACTTACCAAAATAATTACCTTAATATATAAATTGAACCATTACTATAAAAACAGTCACAGTAACCTGTTCACTTACTTATCTATCCTTAAATCAACTTATTAATCAATTATTCCCAGAAGCAGAAAATTACGTAATGTAAATTAAGCATCCAATCTGTGATTGCAGCTCAATCTTTTAACTGACTTTTTGCACTTGTCTCCCCAGGTTTAGTGTTCTCTTTTTGAAATTATTGCCAAATTGCCTTCAGAGAGGTTTTATTAATACCCACTACCACTGATGGAGGGTGGAAATGCTCATTGCCCTCCATGGGAAGGTGGATTCTCAAATAAAACAACTGGCCACAGTGAGAATAGACTGAAAGGGGGATGGCAGAGGTCAGACAGGGAAAGGACTAGGACTTGAGATCCTAGGGTAGAGAACTCCACTCTGCCCCCCTTTATGTCTTGTACCACATCAGAGCAGGTGAGATGGCACAGACGGTAGGTTCCCCCACCTTCCCCGTTCCCCCACCTTCCCCGTTCCCCCACCTCCTTCCCTGTGTGACTTCCCTCTGGATGGTCTAAGAAATTTAGGCCGCTTGCGCCACCTGCTGCCCAGACTGTGAAAGGCTTGTGGACATCCTTACCTCTGTTGGCATTTTGTTTTCAATCGATTTCTACCCATCTCACTCCCTATTTATGGCTTTCTGACTTTTTTCTCCTCTCCCCCTTAGCATGCACCTTCTGAGCTCTGAATGAACATAAAGCCACCGCTGGGGACAGTGACTTTTGGAAAACTAGGGCTCCGAGCTTCCACCTGTTCTTATTTCTACGAAGATTTTTTACCTTTTTGCTTCAACTAATGCACTGTGGAGCTCGATGGGCCCAGGATTAAAAAGATGAGTGAGATGTGAGCTTGCAGTCTACTGGGGAGGAGGAGTGTTAGACACATAAACAAATGGTTAAAATACCAAGGTTATGGTAGAGACAACACAGACATGGAGTGGGATGTGAAGTTCACCGGTGAGAACAGGGAGCATTTCAGAGAGGACAGACCCTGGGAGGGATGAGCAGGGTAGAAAAGAGGATTGGCAGGTGGAATAGTATAGGCAAAATAGTTGGGGTGGGGAGTCAAAATATCTGTAGCCTCTTTCAGGAGCAGCAAGAAGTAACTTGGGGACAACTGTTAATTTTCTCTTATAGGTAGGTCCTCTTTGGCTTTGAGATGCATTTTAATGTGTGTACTTGCAAATGGGTGTGTGTCTGTGATTTGCTTTCTTTCACTAAACATCGTGTTTTAGAACCCTCTTCATGTGGTGAATAAGGAGCTACCTCATTCTATTCAGCTTTTCCAGTTCCTAGTGAGCTCATTTCTTCTAGTCCCTCTTTAATGGACATTTTAGTTGGGGTTTCCAGTTTTTTACCTTGCATGTGCATCTTTGTGAACATGAGCAGGTATTCTGTAGCACAGGTTCCTAGACATGAAATTGGTGAACTAAAGGGTATCTGTATTTGGCTTTTGACTGATGACACTTAATGACTCCTGAAGCCTTATCAATTTACACTCCTCAGAGGGTATCTAGGTCATATGTTAGCAAATCTTTTTCTCTTCTGGCTTAGCCCTGTGAGTAATTTTTCTTTCCTTAAAATAATGACCTGGATAGTAATCCCACAGGTATGGAATGGGTTACTTTTTACAGTCTTTGCAACATTTCTCTAAGGCCGTTGTTATTGTTTCCATTGTTCAGCAAACAAAAAACAAAAACAAATCAAGGCTCAGAGGAGCTGGGTCTTATGCACTCAGCTCCAGGTGGTTGGAATCAGAACTAGAACTCAGGTCTGCAGAATCCTAAAGTGCTTCTTACTACTCTGTTGCTAGGCAACTCTTCTCCCTTTTGGTTCTTGTGCCAATGCTACTTGTTGCCATGGTACTGCTGGGACAAGGAGCAGTAAGTTGTAATTAAGCAGTGAGCTAGAATCGTTGCTTCTGGTAGAGAAACGCTTTTATGCCCTTGTGGGGTGGGGGTGATAGGTGGGGGCAGAAGGCCACCAGGGCTGCACTTGTGATACAGAGAGGGGCAGCTGGAGGGAGCCAGGTAGTGAGGGTGTAAGTTTCACCTGGGGCTGATGTTCTTCACCTTTGTCCACTAGAAACCATGTGTACTCAGGAATGCCTGGGGGTCAGGTCCTTGCCCACACACTGCCTTGTTAAGAATCAATTCAGCTTAGTGTGTGCTTTCTCTACCCAGTCTAGAAGACAGCACCATTCTGGAAACAGACAAACTTGGGTTCAAATCCTGGCTCTACCACTGTCCCAGCAATTTACCTCTGTCTTTTGATTCTCAGCATCTTCATTTGAGTGGAGACAATAGGTGCTATTTCTACTGAGTGAGAAAATGCTTGCTGATCACTTAGCCAAATGCTCAGCATTGACTACCATTTATTAAGGGATCCTGCAGGTAGCCAATGGGAGGGTTTTGTTTTTATTATTCACCCACCCATTTTTTCTTTGGATGCTTTGCAAGAACCAAAGGGGTTCCAAAACATCTTTAGTACTCTATCACTCAACACGGAGTCGAGAGATTCCAAACGCCCTTCATGTTTTTGTCTTTAGACAGGAACATTCAAAAACAGATTTTCAACGGCTTTGACGAGGTGAAGTTCTACACCTCAGAAATGTGTTATCCGCCCCAGGAATGAGTCATGGGGAGGAGGAGGAAAAGTGAAACTGTTTTTCAAAGAGGACACAATGGAGATTGCACAACTCAAATGACTGCAGTTGCCTTTTCGGCTGAATCCAAAGGAAAAAAAATTTTTTTTTTAAATTCATTCACTTGACTTTTTGAACACATCTTATATGTCAGGCCCCATGCCAGGGGTGAAAAGATGAATAGAACATGTTCCTTGCCCCAGCAAGATCACAGATTAGAAGGGTGAAAAGCATTTAAAACAATTGCGCAGTGTGATAGCTGCTGAGCTGAGGTCTGTGGCTGGTGTTGTGGGGACCCAGAGCAGGAAGCCCTTATCCAGGCTGGGGTGGGAGGAGAAGGAATTAGCAAGAATCACTTCTCTCAGAGCTGGTATCAGCTAAGTCTTAAAAGGGAGAGAAGGAGAGAAGGCCCATGGGCAGAGAAAAATGGGGAAGTAGGAGGGAGCAGGTGACTCAGGCTGGGGCCTGGTCTGCAGGCAGGAATGGTGGAGAGAGGTTGAAGGGATAAGTGGCTGTGCCCATGGGCCTGGCCCCCCACCACACAACTGTCACCTCCCAGGAGCACCCAGGGTCCCTCCCAACCCCACAGTGCTCATGACTGTACCTCGGGTGCCCCGTCTCTGCTCCCCACCTTGCTCACCCACTGCCTTCTTACCCCACACTTCATCTTCTGGCTTCCTCTGTCATGCTGGGTACTCAAACCCTTAGCTTTTTCTTCTCTTGCAAAGATGTTCCAGTGCCCCTGGATGTCAGGCTAAATATTCCACTTGGTCTGGTGTTTGGTGCAGCCCTGGGCAGGCATAGAAATTAATTCTGATTTCTTCCCCATCAGAATATCAATCTCACCCCAGGGCAGCCAGGAAGGGTAGTGGCAACACTGGTTCCCATTCCTAGGCTGTGTCCTTGGGACATGACTCAGCCCTTGGACCTTTGATATAGAAAAGGCCTCTTCATTCTCAGGTAAGGAAGAGCAGGTGCCATTGACCGGGGAGGTGAAGACACGGACCATCTCACAGGTGTAGTTTTCAAGGGGATGCAGCTGTGCCTGAAGGTGGGGATGTGACTCATCCTTCTGTCCCCCTCCCCATTAGTGGGAGAATGCTGAGTTGCCTTTCATTATCTCTCCTGGAACACAGACTCGACCAGCTGCTACTGCACAGAGTTCTTGTCAGCTTAGGTTCTCCCTTCGTCTGGAGATGTCTATTCTGTAGATGCATTTCCAGGAAGAATTATGGACTCATCCACGATGAATGGTTCCAGACCACTGAGAACAGATGCTTGTGTGTGAATGTCGGTCTGGGTGGCCATCATATGCCTCATCCCAACAAGGCCAGGTTGCAGATTGCACAGCTCATGGGGAGACCATTATTTTAGTCAAGTTTTTGTTTGTTTGTTTGTTTGCTTGCTTTTTTGCTGCTGTGACTAAAAGACTTGACCAGAACAATTGTAGAGTAGTAAAGTTTATTTGGGGCTCACAGTTTCAGAGGTCTCAATCCACAGACAGCAGGCTCCATTCCTCAGGGCTCAAGGTGAGGCTGAACATCATGGCAAAAGAGTGTGGTGGATGCAGTTCACATGATGATCTGGAAGCAGAGAGAGAGAGACCTCACTTGCCAGATGCAAAATATATACCCACAAGATAAGCCCCCAATGCTCCACCTCATCCAGTCACAACCTAGTAGCCTTCAGTTTTCAATCCATTAATCCCATTAGGGGATTAATTCACTGACTGGGTTAAGGCTTTCAGAACCCAATCATTTCTCCTCTAAACCTTCTTGCATTGTCTCACATGTGAGTTTTTGGGGACACCTCACATCCAAACTGTAACAACCATGAACACAAACTTGGATGTGGACATTACCTTCTGTGCAATTTGGGGCACTCCACTCCAAGTTCTGGGGCAGGCCCCCTTCAGGGCTGGGGAAGTACACTTGTGTGTGGATTGGGGGACAGAGTAAGAGGGGAATTTAAGAACACTCTCCACCACACACACACTGCTGACAGTGCCTGAGGGGGTGATGGAAGCCTTTGAGGCCCCAAGAACTTCATTGATCAGACTCAGTGATTCAGCACCTCTATTTCTATTCTGCTAGGAATCCCTCTCAAATTCTATTGAGTGTGAGTGGAATCAAGGAAATTAAGTTTATCACTTTCCAACTCATATTTAACTTTGGCTGACTGGAGGCCCAGGTCTTTTCTACTTCTTGGAAGGACAAGACTGTGGCTCTGTCACTATTTGTAACACCTTGGTCAAATGATAAATGCTCAGTTTTATCAAACGAGTATATATAATGGTAATGCCTACCTCAAGCTAGTTTCCAGAATTAATGAGCTAAAACACATGGATATGTGTTTGATAGCAATATGTTTGATACAAAGTAGGCTCTCAGGAATATTAGCTATGATGGCATTATTTTCTTTTTATTAATAAAGTATCTGAGAACTTCTAATAAGGCGTCAAAGACAATACAGGGTCATCTCAATACGGGGACACTCATCTCTGAGCACAACCCAAATTATGTACCAACTAGACTGACATGGCCCCTGCCCTATCTCTGATTTTAAAAAGTGGAGGTTCAAAGTAGTAGCCAATTGTCCTGGATCAAGCCAAGAGCGGGGTCATTGTGGTTAGTGTCTCTGAAAACAATGGTTAGGCCAAACCCTGCTTTTCCATTCAAGTCCTGAGATGATAAAAGAGACCCCAGCATGACCAGCTAGCCAGCATTGGGTCCAGAGAATGACTGCCTTCGCATTCCATTCTTTTTTGCATGAGAAGAACCAAGAGACTATGGAAGTCTAACAATCAATTTACCCTTGTGTTAATGAGAGGGAAAGAGAGTGGGAGGAGTTCATAGAATTTTCTATTTGAGAGATGAATCAAAGCAAATGACTTTTGATTTGGAGTCCTGAGTGTCAAGAAAGCTTATTTTGGATTACTCATGAGTTGGAGAGGTATAGATGAGTTCTGCCTACCACCAGGACAGTTGAACTAGGTTTTCTTTTTTTCTTTCTTTTTTATTTTTTTGTACTAGGGATTGAACCCAGGGGTGCTTAACCATTGAGCCACATCCCCAGCCTTTTTTTTTTTCTTTAAATTTTGAGACAGGATCTTGTTAAGTTGCTTAGGGCCTTGCTGAGTTGCTGAGGCTGGCTTTGAATTTGAGATCCTCCTGCCTCAGCCTCCCAAGACACTGGGATTACATGTGTGTGCCACCACACACAGCTTTGATCTAGATTTTCTATCTGGAGTTCAACACCATTCCCCATCTTCAAGAATCCCTTGCCAGGGTTCTGCATTAGATTCCACTAGTTGGGGGCAATTGAGCAAGACTTGGAATGTGGAAAAGAGGAGGAAACCACCGTATTGCTCCTTTGGTAGTGATGAGCAGATGTATGGCTTGAGCAGATGCAAAATATTTCAGAGAGCAGGGCCTTCCCTTATGACTCATGTCCCTTGGGGCTGCAGCAGCTGTGGTCAGTGCTGGTTTCCTCTGGCTAGTGACTTCCTGTCTCTGGAATCTGAAAGTAAGCCGGAGAGCCAGACACAGTTTTCTCAACTTTTATTCCTTCAGCCCTTTGTTTACTAAGCATCAGACTCCCTTGATTGAATCTCTTCCTGCTTAAAATAACTAGAATGGTACTTCTATTTTCCTGATCAGTAAAAAAATACCTAGTCTTGAAAAGTCTTACTGGCAAAACTGAGGACTTAGAACTTTGCCATGCTTCTGCATTACTGAATGCTAACTGAACTCATCCAGGCAATTGATGAACCTTAAATCTTATTTCTGCCCCAATGTCTCAAAATTATCCTTTGTTTCTAGGAAGTAGAAAGAGAAAGGGCAGTGTGGGAGTTGTGGGAAGAGCCACTGAGGCAGATGCATCCTTGTGGCTGCAGAGTGGGTAAAATCCTCTGGAACACCCAGGATTATCCTGCTTGAGTGGCACACCCCCAAGGTGAGTCTCACCCTCTCTCCCCCTCCCTGCTTCTTCCACATTGTGCAGTTTCTGGCTGGACCACGCTCATAGGCTCTTGCATTTCCGCTACTTTGTTCTTTAGCTCCCCTCCTATATAAAAGATGTGTGTTTCTGCATTAAAGCTGAGATTTAATTACAGAACCTCTCTCTCAGAGTTAATTCTTGTGCTCCGTCACCTCACCTCCTCTGAGGACACCCCACGCTTCTCCATGACAGGGCAGATCTCCCTGCCCAAGAGTGTAGCCCTATGCTTTCTATTGACTTGAAACAACTGAATCCCCAAACTCCGCTTTTGAAATGTAAATATGTACTGGGAAACTAATGCTCAATGAATTACTTCAATCTGATAATCTCTCTAGTCCATAACTAATATCCTTTCAGGAAAAAGTCCTGTTTTATACATAAAGAATATTATAAATGCATGGATTATTCTCAAAACAAAAGAAAAAGCACATCACATTTTAATTATCTTGGGCAAATCAAGTTGTTTGGAAGTGTCCTTTTGTTGCCTATTTGTCTTATCTATATACACGTGTAATTTTATGTGGCATAATTTTCTATTTTTATTCTGCATTTTGCACTTAACAGTATATTAATAAATTTTCCATCTTGTTATAAGACTTTCTAACTGTCATGCTTAACTACTTGATAATATTTAGTTGAGGGAACTGATCAATTTACAAACCTTATCCCCTATGGCTGAATATTTAGGCAGGTTCTAATTATTTTGTTAGTCTGATGAACGCTTCAGTGAATATCTTTTTGCTTCTGTTGATTAATCTCCTCAGGATAAATTCCCATGAATGGAATTTCTAGTGTAGGAGTCCTAATAAATACTTCTAGAATGGATTTCCATTCTTGTCTCACTTAATCCCCGTGGTTTTATGCTTGATCAGTCACTTTAATGGGATAGAAGGAAGAGGGGAATGTTAATCAGAGATCCTGCTATTCTCCTAAAGTCAGGCTGACTCAGATGTGAAAGACTTGGGTCACCAGATACCTGTTGAGAGAACAAGGTACTGAGAGATCAGGGAGAGGGACCAAGATCAGCAATAGAGACAAACGGTCTCTTAGTCAGGAGACGCTAACTGCAACACCACCAAACTTTTAACACAACGAATAAGTGAGGGAGATGTAGAAGGACTTAGGCAGCCACGGCAAGATGGGGAGTGAGAAGGTTGGGAACGGGCCAGAACAAAGGAGCATGGAGACAGTCTTCTAAGGAGGTCAACTTCCTTCTTTACACAAGTGGGGGACCCAATCAGACAACACTTCCATACTCATGCTCCTAAGCAGGGGATCCAATAGAAAAACTAAAACAGATGCATGGACAGGTGGGGTACAATCAATAATAGGAGGAGCGCATAGACATGGACGAGATAAGGAAAGGCCCAACTCCCCCATTGGATTCCCAGCTCTGTGGCCCCTTCTCAGACTCTGACTCTGTTGCTTCTGTAATAAACCTGCTGCTTGCTTGCTAACTCTGTGTCCTGTTCTTCAATTCTTTGCTGAATGAAGATAATGAACCCAGCATCCCTAGATGGTAGCATAAATTTATTTCTTGCTTAGTGGTTGGTGGGGTGATGGACCTCCAGATTTACCCTGGCTATGTCAGCCTTAGATTTCACCTTATTCTAGGTCACTGGTGTCTTCTCCATGCAAAATGGAAGCAAGTGAACACTAGGGGAGGTTTATATGGGTCAGGCCTGTTCAGTGGGCTCTATCACTTCTGTTTATATTACACTGTCCTGAAGCCAGTTGTAATGTTTAATTTGAATTGTCAACTTGATTGGATTAAGAGATGCTGATGATTAAGAGGCTTCTGGGTGTGTCAATGAGGGTGTGTCTAGGAATGATTGGAATGTAGGATTGTGAACTGAAATGGAGACTGTCCCTAAGCATGGGTGCACCACCCAATAGGATGGTGGCTTGGATGGAATAAAAGTTGGAAGAACAAGAAAGCAGATGCAGATGCAAGCTCAGCTCTTCTTGAACGGGTTCTTGATTGCTGCTTCAATTGTCTGAGGATATTGGACTCTCGCTTCTTCAGTCTTCCAAAGCAGACTCTGCCAGTGATTCTCTAGGTAGTTTCCAGAAGCCTTGGTTTCAGACTAGGGAAGCACTGTTGATCTTTCTTGTTCTGGGGTTTCTGCGTCTTGGTTTGCACGGTTGCCGGTTCTTCCAGCTTTCTAGCTGTAGATGGCCATTGTGGACTATCCAGCTTCTGCTTGTGTAAGCCAATCTAATAAATCCCCTTTTCATAATCATACTTCCTGTTGATTCTGTTCCTCTAGAGAACCCTAATACACTAGTCATGAGTACTCACTTAAATGCAGGGAAGACTGGGAAACAAAGATTAGGCATAAGTCCCAAGGAAGAGAAGAACATGGCTGCTGGCATGCCCAAGCAGTGTCAGCCAGGGTCTTCCTCACAATTCAGTCAATCAGCCTGAGAATGGGCAGGGCCAACAGGAGAGGAATGAAGCCTGACTGCCTATACACATTTTGCATGCGAAGTAATGCAAATCGAGTGTGACTTGCTGGATTCTGGCAGTTTAAAGCAGTAACTAAAGTGTCATAATGTTCTTGAGAAAACTCCCACAGACCCCACCCTCCACAATCAACCCAGGAAAAAGGGCAACAAAGGTCACTTTTTGCTTTTGTCTGAATTTCAGAGGAGGCCAAGCACTGGGCATCTTGCTGTGGACCAGCATTGCTTGCTCCTCCCTCTGGGCAGCCTGTTTCCTCCAGTTCCCAAGTTTGAGCAGCTGCTCCTTATCCTGACCTTTAGTTCCTTTTCCAGTTTCCTGAAGGTCTTCCTTCCTTAATTTTTACATTTTTATTATGTGGAAGTCGTAGTGCTAAGAACATTATGTAAGTAATGGGAAGAAAAATCTAGTGCTGCAGTTTAAACTTGTTAGAGTAGAAAGGTGGCAGAAACCCATTGGGATGGGGGACCTGTCCTTTTCTTAGGGACACACCTTAATTAACTTACTTGGCTATTAAAGTGGAGGTTTTCCTGAGCATCATCAAACAGGTAGATAAGGCATTAATATGAAAAGATATTAATACTAATTGTAAATACAGAGTGGGGGGAGATAATTACTCTGTACAGTAGAGTGAAAAAATAATTTTGGAATTGGAGCTATCTTCCGCTGGATCCTCAAGAAATCATGGGTTTAGGCCCTTCGGCACCTTTTTACAGCTTCCCTGGCAGAGAGAGACCATCTTCGGCTTCCTGAGTACGCAGAGCTGAGCTCAGGTGGGGCCACAGTGCTGCGGCTTCTGGTGAGATCTGGCCTGGAGTGGAGGCATCGCCAGCTCCAGTGGGGAGTTTGGGCCCTTTGGCGCCATTTTGCAGCTTCCCTGGCAGAGAGAGACCACCTGCCACCCACTGAGCCCCCGGCGAGGAGCTCAGGCCTGCCTGGACTCTCAAGCCCAGTGTCTCCATCACTGAGCACAGTTCTGTGCTCCCACCCCAACTTGGTCTAGTGCCCAGGTCCACACCCTGGTCCGGGGTCTAGCACCTTGCTGTATCTGATTGTCTATCAACACCAGGTTGCCTGTGCCCAGAAACATTGATCATTCCCAACCTGGAGGTAGTGGGACAGTAGCTTTCTTGGGTCACTGCTTGATCAAGCACCTATCAAACATTGGGTGAGTTACTGGAAATCTGCAGGGACACTTTAAGTCTTTACAGGAAAATTGCAATCCCTCTGATTTGCACTACTAGAGGGAAGATACACTAGGAACATGAGAAAACATGGGAAGAAAGTGTCCCAAAGAAACCTAGATGATATATCAAGAGAACCCAAAGACAGCATGGTAGAAGGAATGACAGAAAGGGAGTTCAGAATGTTCATAATTAAAATGATCCGAGAAGAGAATGATGTGACGAGAGAGCAGATTCAGGCTATGAATAATCAGCTAATAGAGCAATTGCAGGAAGCAAAAAATTATTTCAATAAAGAGAGAGAAGATCTGAGAAAAAAACAAACAGAAATCCTTAAAGGAAACAAGGAAATGAAACAATAAACCAAGTTAAAAACTCGATAGAAAGCATAATTAACAGAGTAGATCACTTGAAAGACAGAACCTCAGACAATGAAGACAAAATATTTAATCTTGAAAACAAAGTCGAACAAACAGGGAAGATGGTTAGGAATCATTAACAAAACCTCCAAGAAATATAGGACATCATGAAAAGACCAAATTTAAGAGTTATTGGGATTGAGGAAGGCACAGAGATACAAACCAAGGGTATGAATAATCTGTTCAATGAAATAATATCAGAAAATTTCCCAAATATGATGAATGAGATGGAAAATCAATTACAAGAAGCTTACAGGACACCAAACGCACAGAATTTCAACAGATCAACACCAAGGCACATTATAATGAAAAT
>JAJEJO010001523.1:27114-57996 GCA_020662805.1 Glaucomys volans
AGCCTAGTGTTGATAGACAATTAGATACAGCAAGGTGGTAGACTCCGGGCCTGGGTGTGGGCCTGGGCACTAGATCAAGTTGGGGTGGTGTCACAGAACTGTGCTCAGTGATGGAGACACTGGGCTTGAGAGCCCAGGCTGACCTGAACTCCTAGCTGGGGGTTCAGGCAGTGGCAGGTGGTTGCTCTCTCCTGGGGACACTGTAAGCTGGTGCCAAAGGCCCTAGGCTCCCCGCCGGACCACTCCAGGCACCGCTGGCGGCCCCAGGAAGCTGGAAATGGATCCCCTCTGCCAGGGAAGCCGCCAAACTCAGAGCAGTTCCAACTCCCCGCTGGAGTCAGCGATCCCAGGGGCTCCGGGCAGGCCTCTCCAGGTGCAGCTGGAGGCCCCAGGAAGCCGGAGATGGGCACTCTCCACCAGGGAAGCTGCGGAAGTGGCGCAGAATAGTTCCCACTCCCCGCCAGAGACTGTGATTCCTGGGTTTCCCGGCCGGACCTCCCCAGCCGCAGCTGGCGGCCCCAGGATGCTGAAAATGGACCCCCTCTGCCAGGGAAGCCGCCAAACTCAGAGCAGTTCCAACTCCCCGCCGGAGTCAGCGATCCCAGGGGCTCCGGGCAGACCTCTCTGGGTGCAGCTGGAGGCCCCAGGAAGCTGGAAATGGACCCTCTCCGCCAGTTAAGCCACCAAAATGGCATGGATTAGTTCCAACTCCCCGCCAGAGTCCGCGATCCCAGAGTTTCCCGGCCGGACATCCCCGGATGCCGCTGGATGCCCCAGGTAACCTGAGATGCTCGGTCTCTGCCTGGGAGGCTGCTGGCTGGTGCCGGAGCCGCAGCCAGTGACTCCAAAGTGCTGCTGGGGACCCGCACTCACTTGTTGGCTGGCGCAGACCCAGGTCGGTGGCTCCGAAGCAGCTGCAGGGTCCAGCGCTCCCGGATGGTAGCTGCCTGTGGCGGGGCCGAGCCCAGCCCGGCTGAGTTGGTTCTGGAGTGGCACCTGGGGACCCCTTATATGTGCTTTGAATATAAAATCTCATTGAGAGTCATATTCCTGCTGTTTGAATCCCGAGCAAGTAGGAATCCACGGAGCAAGTAGGAATGCAGCCTTCCTCTAGCCCGCCATCTTGGATCTCTCGGGAACTTTAATTTTTAAGACTTTAAAAAATAAAATTTGGGGCTAGATGTGACTGAGTGGTAAAGTACCACCGAACATATGCAAGGCCCTGAGTTTGACTTCCAGCACCACAGAAACAAATAAATAAAACTTAAAGGTGGAAATCCAGCATATGTGAAGAAAATCATACAAATCATGTGTGTACAATCTGAAGGAATTCCACAAAGTAACATGTCATGCCTGAAGATAGTAAATATTGCCAGTCCAAAATCCCTTTCAAGTCCCCTCCCAGAAACTATTCTATTCCTTCAAGGTAATTCTACAAAATCTCTGAATTCTACAAGGAATTATTGTTTTTCATGTTGTCAACATACACTGACATTCATCACCCACTTATTCCTTATGTTGTTCCTTATTTATTCTTGCATTTTTGGGTTTCAACTGAAACTGGGTTTCATCTCAATAGTCTCTTTAAAATTTCTTTTGTTGTAGGTCTTCTGGTGATGAATTTTGTCAGATTGTTTTTCTTGTATTTTGGTTAATGGTTTTCAAGGGATATCTTTGCTGGGTATGGAATTAAGAGATGTCTATGCTTTAAAGAAATTATCCCATTCATTGTCTGTTTAGCTTCCATGATTTGTTTTTGATCTGATGTCAATCTTGTTGCTGTAAAGATAATACATTTTTATGTTTCTAGCAGGCTTAAATTATTATTTTTTCTTTAGCAGCTTTAATATGCCATTTTTTTGTAATACTTGTCTGTAGACTGGTTCTTTCATTAATTTTTGAAAATTCTTGCTATTATATCTTCATATATTACTTCTGCTTCATTCTCTTCTCACTTCTAAAACTCCAAGTATACATAGTATACATACTTGTTGACTGAGTTTCATGGGTGTTTTTTACGCTTTCTGTGTTTCCATACATCCTTTCTCCTCATACTTCTTTCAGTCTAGATATTTTTCATTGAGTAGTCTCTGTTGTATATTATCTGATAGGCTATTAAAATATTGAAATTTTACATTATCTTTCTGTTATAGAATCTTCATTTGATTTTTTTTTTTAATAGATTCAAGTTCCCTGGTAAAAAGTCTCCACCAAAGTCTCCTCCAAAGTTAATAGTTTCCTGCTATTAACCACAGTCATTTTCAAACCTGTGTCTAATAACTTATGTGTCTACATTGTGGATATGTTTCTTCTGATATGAAGTTTTAAAAATTATTATTTTATAACATGCCTAGAAATTCTTGACTCAGTGGTAGACATTACATATTAAAAACTGGAGATAATTTGAGGCCCTAGATCATGCTTTCTTCTTCACAGAAAATTAAAATTTCACTTATGGCTAGCAATTAGAGTTGGGGTAGAGGACCTTTAATCTAGATTCTGGATTTCAGTCTTCTTCAGGATTGGTCTATTTTTTGTTAGTCATAACTTTGGAGCTGAGATAACTTGGTATCTCAGCTAAGAACCTGATGTCTTTCTTTTTGTTGATTTTAGACTCCAATATTTCTCTCCTTATCATACTAAGATCTTTGAAATTGCCTCTGAGTTTCTCAGACATTTAGCCCTGATTACTTCATGTATTCAACATCCTGACCATTCTTCGCTTTCACATAAGCAAATGATTCAAGTGGAAAATATCAATCTCACTGGAGAGCACTGAACTTGGATGTTTTGATTTCTAAAATCCTGGTTGCCTTGTTGGCTTAGCTCTCTGATGCCTTCAAGTACGTATTGAAAGAGAGAGAGAGAGAGAGAGAGAGAGAGAGAGAGAGAAGGAATTCTTAAGTTGTTCTGGGAGATATGATTGGTCTGATTCAAGCTGGTGTCTACTAATCAGAAACAGAAGTAACATGGAGATTAAGTTTTAAAAAAAGAATGTTTTGGCTCAGTGTCCTATGGTTTGGACTAGTCTAGAGAGGAGACCAAACATTGGTACTTTTTTAAAAAAGCTCCTCAATGGTTCCAACTTGCAAAAAAGGTTGAAAACCATTGGTATGGAAAAAAATTATAAACTGGTGGCTATGACCAAATATTTTCTCAGACAATGTAATCAATCTGTAGAATGTTTAAAAAGTGTTTTAAAACTATTTTCCAACATTTAGAAGCTGGAAGATTTTACATAAAATCTGCATGCTTTTTTCCCTTAGATAACAAGAAGGTCAGGAACTTTGGCTCCACATTTTCATGATGGGCTGGGACCAAAGAGATGCTCTTTCCCTTAGACAGCATGTGGCTTGCCATTTGCCACATCCTGGCCAATCTCTTTGTTGTATTCCTCTTTCATTTCACTCAGTTATGTCCCTGGTCTTGTCTTTACCCTGACTTACTTTTCTTTGTAGCATTTATAGCCACCTGACCTTATATCATAAATGTGTCTGTATCCCTCATGGAATGTTCCATGAAGGTAGGAACTTTGTTTTGATCACTATTGAATCCCTAGCTTTTAGAACCTTTCCTGACACATAGTTAGCTCTGAATAATATTCATTAAATTAAAAATTATGTAAATTTGAGTTTGCAAACCTTGGTGTGGGGACAGAAGCTTCAACACTACAAAGGGAAGCTGACTCACAGTGAGAATTACCTTGAATGGGCATCGGAGAGACCGCAACTTGTCTCTCCCAGCTTCCTGTTTCCACGTGGGAGGCACAGTCCTAGAGACTTGTGCCTGTCTGTCCTCAGCCTTGCACTCCGACCTCCTTGGGGAAGAGAAGGTGCAGGTTATCTGACTGGTGACTTAGGAAGAAGAAAAGGTCATGTGCAGTCCAGCAACTCTCTAAACCTTTTTTCTGTTCCATTCTGGAGTCAGCTTCGCCTCTAAAGGAGGCCTGTGGTTTCCCAGCACTGTCAAGGTGGGTGCAATCAATTCATGGATGAAGGGTTTGGAAACCCTCTTAGCTTCCAAACCAAAGGTTTAACCACCAACCTTTATTAGCATTTTTAAAATGGGGTTTCTTAAGTTGTCAGTCTGACAACTGGATCTCTCAATTGATTTTGCATTTTTGGAAAAGCTATTTTTGGATTACCCAACACCTGTGAGTACTTCTGAGGCATAGTGACTCCTGAAATCCAATTTTTTACCTATTGCAGTGACTCTTTGTTACTCCCAACTCTAGGAAAATACCCTCATAAACACACAGCCTTCAGTTGGTGGCATGGGGAATTAAAGAATTAAAGAGACTCAAGTTTCCAGGCAGCAAACACTTTCAAAGTGAGGAACTGGCACTGAGGATAAACACTTGGGAACCTAAGGTGTCCCAGAGGCTGTGGCTTGGGATGAATGAGGAATGTATTAGACATTAGCACCTTCCTCAATTAGGAAGCCAAGAGTGATTCCTGGAGGGATGCTAGTGACCTACAAATATCTACAAGTAAAACCTTGTGTAGCGTGGTGAACCAGTCCTTGTAACAACCATCTGTCCCCATTCCATAGATGCAGATATCTTAAAGGTTCATGTGCTCTACGACAATAGAAAATAAAGTAATAGATAGGGGAGAACAAAATTCCTCCTCCCACACTCACACCTGCCCCCAGGGGTCTGCAGAGAGAAGAAGCCCTTGGAAGGGGTGGGGTTGGGGACACAGAGAGGACTAGACTGGGAAGGGAGCTCTGACTTCTTTATTGAAAAATAGCCAAGCTCAGGTCTGTGACCAGCATCATGGAGTTGGATAGAAGTCAAGCCAATGATTCCAGATGCTTCTGTATCCCTTGACATTGACATGAATTATAGCATCACCATGGGATGAAGCTGTGACAAACATTCTCCATGCAGGCAAGAAAGGATCTTCTTGAATGTCATCTTTAGAACGACCAAGAGAGGGATGTCTGTTTATGTCAGGTGGCCTCACAGATCTCTCTCTGATTGGTCCCCTGTGGATACTCCCAGGATACTTGCGGTCCCTTCAGGATAGAGAATGTTTACTGGCAAACTGAAGTGTGATGATGCTGTAAAAAGAAAAACCCAGCACTTACCTGGGTGGAACCACACAGTAAGGAACCACATTCCCATTGCATAGATGAGGAAATCAGGCCTCCAGAGCTTAAGTGGTTGGTTCAAGGTCACAGAGACAGAAGGGGATAGAGTCAGTATTTGGATAATAGTCACTTTCAGCACAAACCCTGCGTCTTTAGCTGGCCCACCATACCAGCTCACGTGTCATTAGTGCAGGTGGAGAAAGGCCCCCTGCTCTAAGATTTTCACATGGTCCAGCTGATCTGTTTAGGCCCATTCTCTCCCTACTCTGTGCTATCTGAGGCTGACCTGTGTGGACCTTTGCACCTTTGCCCCCTGGCTTCTAGCTGGGTTTGGCCAATGAGAGGCACTGGTAAGACGTCAGAAGGCGGGGTGGAGTGTCAGGGGGCTTATTCTTCCAAAACTCTGCCAAGCAATGGATCAGAGTATCCTTCAATGGAAGGCCACAGCTCCATCTCAATGTCCCTTTCTTGCAGCTATTCTCTTTGGGTTCTGCAATCTCTCCTTCCTTTTTCTCTATAGGCCCAGGGGTAGTAATGGTTTCCTTATTTTGTAAGCCCCAGGTGCATCCTCTTCTGCCTTCTCTGAACCTTTATAAATATTCTCTTCCCTAAATCTTCTTTATTTAACCTGTTGGGTGGAGCATAACATTTGTTCTTTGCTGGTACCCTAAACAATCCAACCTACAACCTCCTTGCTTATTAGGTTTGGCCAGCTTGCAGTGGGACAGATTTAAAACCAGAGTAAGAAATAAAGGAAGGGCTTAGACACTGGTCCAGGACTTAGGTTAGCCTGCCCTGGGGACCATAGAGCCCAAAGCCCCAAACCACAGATCCTCAGTGCTTGTTCTCAGCACACCTATTCGCTTTCCTCACCCTCTTGTTCCTACACTGTGGCAGTCCCTGCCCTATGCAGAGGGAGCCACCAATTGTGGCTTGGAGCTGGGAAAGTTCATGCTGTTCTAGCCAGCAGGTATAGGAGGGCAGCTGACACAGGGGTCACAGGATGGACTCTGCCCTCCTGAGTGGATTTTTTCCCAGAAATATTTTTGCATACACTTTACTTCTGTCACAAAAGGGTGACATTTTAGAAATGTGAAGAACAGCATCCAATGATAAATGACTTTTTTCTTCCATTGTTTGTTATAGTTTGGATGTGAGGCATCCCCCAAACGCTCAAGTGTGAGATAATACAAAAATATTCAGAGGAGAAATGATTGGGTTGCGAGAGTCTTAACCCAATCAGCAAATTAACTGTGTGTGAACCAAAGATAGGTGGGGGGGGGGGGGGGGGCTGGAGGAGGTGGGAATTGGGGGCGTGGCTTTGAGGTATATATTTTAGATTTGGTGAGTGGCATCTCTCTCTCTCTGCTTCCTGATCATCCTGAGCTGCTTCTCTCTGCCACTCTCCTCTGCCATGATGTTCTGCCTCACCTCAAGCCCTGAGAAATGGAGATGAACCCTGAGGAATGGAACTGGCTGTCTATGGAATGATACCTGTGAAACTGCAAGCCCTCAAATAAATTTTTCCTCCCCTACAACTGTTCTGATCAGGTCTTATAGTTGCAGGAGGGATAACGCTAACTAAAACACCCACCATGACCTAACACTCTTTCTACAGTGAAATGTTTTAAATACACAGCAACCCAGACCACAGACAACAAAATGTCCTTATTGACCAGGTGAAGACACACCCTTGTGATCTGCAGGATGCAATGGGGGATTCTTGTCATCTGTGAATTGCATAAAAGCTGCTCCTGCCCTTCTTTCTCTCTTCCTTCCAAGGAGACCAGAGCTGTTCTCTTTGGTAGCCAGGATGGTTGGAAGGGACTGATTTAAGTGACCCATGGGTTTGCAGCAGCATAGATACATCAGTCAAATGATTAACCCCATTCAGAGCAACGACTCTGGACATTTTTCTGTCAGACTGCTCTGATTCTCCTCTGACAACCCAGTAGTTTCTGTAAACACACTGCCTATGGGTGAGATTGCTTTGTTCTAGTTGTCCAACTGAAAATTTCAGTATGACTCTGCTGAATTCCTACAGCAAAGCCAGTTCCAGTATTTAGACAATCACACTGTGTGGAGTCAAATGATATTTAGAAATGATGCAGCCCTGGCACATCCAATCGGTGCACTGCAATGCTATTTTGACCTCTGTGTCTGTTTGACCAAGAAGTACTACATGAAACTAAAACTTTATACACATTTTTAAAAAGTCTGTATATAGTCTGAATATAGTGTATAAAGTCTGAATGTGTCCTCAGGTTAGCATTTAAATGGTTGTATCATCTTTAATTTATGTTGTGGCCAATTTTGTATTTTTATGTGCATTTGTGTGGTTTTCTGCAATAATGGATATTGTTGAACATATGGATATAACTACTTGTTAAATTCTCAGGATGTAAGCAGGTCGGAGTTAATGTGATCAGAGGAAAGACAAAGCTTTCGCATTAGGCAGGCCAGGATTACAATCTAGGACCTTAATCAACTTCATATCCTCCTTGGTTACTTAATGTCTCTGTGCAGGTTTCCTCAAATGTGAAATAGAAATAATAGCACTTTGCTAGCCTTATGGGGTTATAGTAAGTATGAAGTGTGCATCAAACAGATTATACGTGTTAGGTTCGCCACATTATGTCACTCATTGCAGGACACATGGAGATGCTCAGCATATATTGGCTGCGTTTACTACAAAGAACAGTAGAGGGCAGACTTTACAAAGTTAATTATGAAACACTCTCCAATTGACTTCGGAGAGGAAAATAGGAATTTTCAGAAATGACTTTCTTAAATTCTTTGGCTAAAATATGCCTACATCACTAGTTTTTGTTTCTTCATAGAAACTAGGGTTTCCTGTCGGGCAAGAATTCCAAAGAAAAATATGGGGCAATATTTAATTGGCTACTTTGAGCACCATGTGTATGCCCAGTGCGTGGATCCTAATGGAACGTTTCTCTGACCACATTTATGCCTGTCATGGATTCGGTGATAAGTGAAGAAAGTGAAAGATGCCACATTTTCCTGACACGATTTCAAATTTCATCATTTCAAAACAGTATAAAGTTTGCAACTAGAAGCATGGCCCAGAAAATCAGTTTGCTCTGACTGGAGCTCAGATTACATCTAAATTACTGACTGGAACTGAAGGAGGTAGAAATTCCATTCCATTACCAAAGAGTAAGTGGGTATTTCATAAATATTTGTGGAAATTTGAAGAGATTCTGAAATGTAAATGCTTGTCCCAGTTGACACTGCCACCCGCAGTCTTTGAGGACAGCCTCACCCAGTCTCTGGAGCACGTAGGGTTCCCACTGCTAGGCACCTTCAACAAAGGTGCCAAGTTAAAGTTGAAAAGTTGGTACCTCCAGTTGCTTAACTGGCATCTAATGGTTACTGAAGATGAATATTTTTCTCTTGGGAACCTTAATATTTTTCTATTTTCGTTTATGGGTAGTTGGATTGTATCTTTGGCCCATTTTTCTATTTGAACCCTGGTAATGTTTTCTCTTAACTTCTGATAAAGGGCTTTTTATAAATCATTGGCATCCTCCTTATGTTTTCATAAGTAATAGCCAGGTGTGGTGGCAAAGCCTATAATTCAAGCTACTCAGAAGGCTGAAGCAGGAGGATCACAAGTTCAAGGCCAACCTGGGCAATTTATCAAGACCCTGTCTCAAAATAAAATAAGAACAGCTGGGATATAGCCCAGTTCTTGCTTTAGCAGGTGTGAAATCCTGGGTTAAATCCCAGATGGGAGCAGGGAAGCAAAACTGAGATTTCTCAGCTGAGTTTCCTAGCAGAGCACATAGCCTTCAAAAATGTTTATTGAATTATATTCTGTTAAATCATCTTGTATTTAAAAATAGAGCTTTTTAAATATAAAGAAATATATATTCATTATTTTAAAAATTAAATATGCAGGCAAAGTAGAAAGATCACCTCTCAAAGGCATTTTGTATTTAATTTATTAATTAAGTAAATTATTTATTTAAATAAATAAAAACTGTTCTGTCAAGGTATATTCTCATTTGTCTGTTTTCTAATATTTCCTCAGTTTATTTTTATTTTGCTCTAGGGTAAAAGTGTTAGAAGGACATAAATCCAAACTGTAGATATTTGTATTTACAATTGTATTCCAATTCCCAAGCCATATAATTAATCACCTCTCTCTTCCTTCCCCTCCCCGCCACCCCAATAAACACTTGGTCTCTGTCTTTGAGAAGAGTAGGTTCACAGAAGTCACTTTTCTTTGCCATGCTGGGGAGAGTAGAAGACATTATAAATGACTGAAGATATGAGGAATAGTTAACCTCATAAAGAAGGTGGTTTGATTTGCTCAGGGATATTAGAGAAATAAACTGTGAGATAAAGAGGATGAGAGAGTTACAGTTCAAGAAGGAAAAAAAATGGATCTTAGTTACAAAAGAGGATCTTATTAAAGTTTTGTTGTGTTAGCTTTCATTTACTATAACAAAATACTTGAAATAATCGATTTATAAAGAGAAAAGATTTATTTTGGCTCACAGTTTCAGCACATGGTTGATTGGCCCCATTGCTTTGGCCCCGTGGCAAGGCAACACTATATGGTGGGAGCCCATGGAAGAGTAAAATCATTTCTCTCATAGCCAGGGAGCAAAAGAAAGAAAGAGGAGAAATGTTAGGCACAGTGACACATGCCTGTAATTCCAGATACTCCACACATTTAGGCAGCAGTATGATCAGTTTGAATCCAGGCATAGCAACAGCAAGACCCTATTTTAAAATAAAAAATAAAAATGTCATTCAGTGGTAGAGTGCCCCTGGGTTCAGAGTCCAGAATGACAAAAGAAGAAAGAAAGAAAGAAAGAGAGAGAGAGAGAGAGAGAGAGAGAGAGAGAGAGAAAGAAAGGAAAGAAAGAAAAAAGATAAGGAAGGAAGGAAGGGAGGGAGGGAGGGAGGGATCAGGTCCCCACAATTCCCTTTAAGGACATGCCTCCAATGATCTAAGGACCTCCCACTAGGCCCCACCTCCTAGAGTTCTCCCAATGGTGCCACCCTGGGAACCAAGCCTTTACCACATGGGCCTTTGGGAGAAATCAAGATCCAAACATTAGCAATATGAAAACTAGTGCTGCACTTGTGGGTCACCAAAATGTTGCTCTGTCAGTGATGAGCAAATGTAAGAACTGAACGCAAGCATTTGGAAACTTTTTTTTTTTTAAATGGGTATGTACCTTCCTTTATTTATTTATTTATTTATTTTACAGACTTCGTTTTGATTCATTGTATACATATGGGGTACAAATTTTCATTTCTATGGTTGTGCGTGATGTGCTTTCATTTTTTATAGCAATTTGACCTTGCTGCAACACCCAACTGCACAATCCATGGACTTGTAGAACAGTGTGGGCAAGCACAAGAATAGTGCCTAGAACCATGGGATAGCATGCAATGTGTAGGTCCATCAATTGCACCCCCAAAGTTCCAAGAAATCAGAGGACATGTAAGTTATTAAAATGGTTATTTTTATAATCATGTTGCATTTTAATCAAATCTATTTTAAGATTTACATTTTAGTTAAGTTAGAGAGGTAAAATTTGTATTACTTATTATTGTATTACTTATTATTAACTGTAATTCACAGATGGCATAATAAGCCTACAAGACTGCTTGATCAAGAAAAGACACAACTTCTGTGAATGTGACAGTGGTCAGCCCAATGATAGTGGGAGTCATTCTGAAAAACTGATGGTCGAAAACATTCATACCCACTTGACCTGGGAATATGATACCTCATGGACCAAGCACACTCTGTAGTCTTCAATGATGGTGAAGTGTTTAAAAATAGAGTTTTCATTTGTAGAAATTACCTAATAAAGAAATAACCTCTTCAAAACTTAAGTGGTCTTACAAAGCAAAAAAAAAAAAAAAAATTATTTGAAAGAATGCTAAAATAACAAATGTAATGATTAAAAAGCCAACAAAAGCAGATGCTCAATATTTCACGTTATCATTAGTACTTTATAGGCTTTTGATAAAGTGGCACTTAAGGTTGCTAAGTCTAAAAAAACCCTATACAATTTTTATTTTATTTTATTTATTTTTGGTACTGGGGACACTCAGTGCTTTACCACTGAGCTTTGTCTCCAATCTTTTTTCTTTTTCTTTCGAGACAAGGTCTTGCTAAATTGCTTAGGGCCTCTCTAAGTTTCTGAGGTTGGACTTGAACTTGCAACCCTCCTGCCTCAGCCTCTCGAGTCACTGGGATTACAGGCATGTGCCATCATGCTCAGCTCCCTAGACAAGTATTGAGACATGACTAGGAGATGGGGACAAAGAGGTTGACTTGTAAATGCTGGGTGAATTTGTAGCAAAGAATATGGTGCAAGTGACATTTTAAAATGACACCATTGCTCAACATGTGCAGAAACTACTGATCTGGAAATCCAACTCAGAACACAAAAGTTTGCAAAGTGCATTTCACTGAAGTTTGACAAATACACAGTCATTACTAACTTGGCAAATTCTTTCAGTATTTTTTGGTGGTAATATGCAGAATGTGATGGTGATATGAAAGAATCATTTTTCCTTCTTCTTTCAAAAATCACAACTGGCCCTGAGCTGCAAAAAAGTTATGAAGGAACCCATTATAAACAAATATGGTTTAGAGCTTAAGTTTTGGTTAGAAGTATGTTTCTTGCAATGCCATTTTGACATAGTTACTCAGATTAAGGAGATTTGTGCCAGAATGTAAACCAATATATTGTTTCCTTTACTGACAAAATTTTGCTATTGAAAAAGTCAGATGAGGAGCTGGGGTTGTGCCTTAGTGGTAGAGTGCTTGCCTGCATGTGTGAGGCACTGGGTTCGATTCTCAGCACCACATACACATAAATAAAATAAAGGTCTATCAACAACTAAAAAAATATATAGGGCTGGTGATATAGCTCAGTTAGTAGAGTGCTTGCCTCGCAAGCACAAGGCCCTGGGTTCAATCCCCAGCATTGCAAAAAAATATATATATATATATATATAAATATATGCATATGTTTTATATATGCATATATATAAAAAAGTCAGATGAACTAAGCATTCTGCTTAGTTTTGGAGTAGAAATTGTGAATTATGTAGGGACCAATATGATCCACTACTTATTCTCATTATGTGGTAATATGGAAGGTGATTTGAAAGAACCTGTGCTTCATGCAAAAGTAAAAGGATTTTTGAGAAAAAATATTCTGTCCACATATTTGAACTATGGAATGGGTTTTTTATGTTTTCTGCAAGACAAGCTATTTTTGGATGTCTTTTAAACGATGGGAAGTGGATAACCAGACTTATTTGTCTGAGATTTTGATAAGTTAAAATATCATAATACTTCTATGCAAGAAGGGAATGAAGTATATTTTTTCAATAGCAGATAAGATCTAGGGACATAAATAAGTGAAGTTTGGAAGAACCAAGTGTCTACAGATTGCTATGACACATCCCATAATGTAAACAGCGATCATCAACAAAGCTAGGATCTTGTTAGTGCACGTCCATGAAATGTTATCACCGAATTCTTATCAAATTTGAAAGTACATTTAAAATTTTTATTTTCCACTGAGTGGAGACACATGCAAAGGAAATCAATCAATTTAGGATCCTTTTCTTTCTTCTTCTTTATTTTAATGAAAAGATAATGTAACTACAGCTCCACTGGATATTTTGTTGGAATGGACAATTTTTGAAGGATTGAAGGTGAATGTTGTAAATAGAGCATCACTTGCTTCCTTTGTATAAAAGTTAACAATGATGATCCTGTGTTTCCTGAAATGTCTTTAAATCTTATCTTCCATCCTGCCAACACATCTCTGGAAAACTGATGTCTCTATTACGAATGATATTAAAATAAAACATGGGGAGAGTTTAGGCATAAATGATCACTTGTGAATAATGTGTCATCAAGCTAATCTAGATTAAATATGTTAATACGGAAGAAGCAAACTCATTTTTTTACATTAAAAAGTTCAAATATTTATACAATTACATCATGTTCATTCAAAGCAAATATAGGAGTCTATAAGGGGTGATTGTTATTTTACTCCTGCTTGGTTGTTTAAGAGTTACAATTACTGAACAACAAAAGTTGCAGATGTAATATTCATTTTCTTTATAAATCACACACACACACTCTCTCTCTCTCACAATATCAATCACCACATGTAGTTTTTGTGATTTCTTATTCCTCTGTTATGCTAGTTCTGATCACATTGTTGAAATTCAATTTTGTTTGTTGGATTTAATCATAAAAATATGACTTGTATTATATGCATTTAAATTTCTTCATCTAATTGTGTGTGTGTGTGTGTGTGCATGCACACGTGCATGCATGCGTGTGCACTTGCTTGTGAAGTACTGGGGATGTAACCCAGGGCCCTGCACATGTTAGACAAACCCTCTACCACTCAGTTTCCTCCCCGGCCCCTAATTATTTGCAGTTTTGCATTTTAGAAAATCCAGTTTGTGATGGATTGGAGATGTGAAAGTGCTGGCCCTTCAGCCCAGATGGTGTGAGAAGTACTTGTAAACCACTCTCTCAGGTCCTTCCCAAGAGTTAAGGAAAGATCTTCAGTGGGAGTCTGGGTTAGTGATCAAGGTGTTTGGGAGGCAGAGTCCTGTCTTTTATTTTCATGTGACCCTTGACTGGAGGAAGTAGGACCAAGTTTAGTTATACATTTTCATGTTCTAACTTTGTATCACAATGAGTAGTTTTTCCTCAAAATGCATCTGAGAAGTGGATGGTTCATATATTAACTCACTTCGAAGTGGGAAATAAGGAGTTTCACATATTTCGTTGGAAATATTAAAAGCAGGAGGCTCAGCTCTGCCAGCTCCGACACCATCAGAATAGAGTCCTGGGCTGAAAACGAGACCAATCTGAGCTCTGGGTCTCACCTGAGTGACAACCACCAAAGACAAACAAGCAACAGCTTCTTCCCTGGGTCCTGCCTTTTCTCCAGGCCACCAGCTCAAGACCCTTTTGACTCAAGAGCCAGATGTCTCAACATTTCTCACATACAGTATGTGACACTCACCGCCTTCTTTTCAGGCCCCCTGTGGTCTCTACACACCTTGGGCCACACCCTCCCACTGCACCACCACTGGCTGAGTCCTCTGTGTGGACAATGCTGCTTGCCCTCTGCAGCCTCTGACGTTCCCCCTTTCTTCTCGCTTGCCTTCCAAGACCTCCTCTTGGTTCTTCGCCCACTTCTCTGACTGCTTATCTGGAATCTCCATTGCTCTCTGCCTTTTTCCTCTCCCTTCTGACCCCTTGGGGATCTCATGCAAACCCTCATTTCCCAATGTTCATATCTCACATTTAGATAAGTCACATAACTGAGGATAAAAGTTTCCCCAAACTCCAACTTTAGTTTACCAGCTCAAATTTTGGATATTGACAAATGAACAAAAATCATTGAGTCATTTGTTTTCTTGGAAGTGACAGATTCACTTCATTAGTTTTTCAAGAAAATGTCTGCCAAATACCCAGCTTTGAATGGCCACAGTTTGTCTGTCTGTCTTTCAATGATGGATGGTTCTCCTGGAAGAAAGTAGGGAGCTCAGCGACCGAGTGGCACCCTTCACGTAGGTGAGCTTGTCCTCGGTGTGTGGCATTCTACTGGCCTTTATCCCAGTGTCATGGCTGAAAAGCCGTTTGCTTTCCCTTGCCATCTAGCTGCGACCATTCCTAGCCTTTGAACCTTAAACAATGGGGACTTTATTCTCTGAATCTCAAATCAGAACACTAGATTGAAAAAGGATTTCTGTGTCATTTTGAGGGACAAGAGACAGATGAAAGATATGTTTCAATGGCTTTGATAGTTTATGGTTGAACAAGAGATTGCTTGAAATTGGAACCATTTCTAAAATCCCTGATGTGTCCACCAGGAAAACTGGTGAGGGCCACGTGCATCCTGGAAGTTATCAGGGACTGATGCGATCATGCTGGTTTTCCACTTTCCAACACACAAATCTCTCATGTAAGACACACCCTGGTCTAATTTAAACTGACATTCCATAATGGGGCTATTTAGAACTGCTTTATCAACACTCTTTACAAACACTGGACACTAACATACCAATCAAAGAACAGTCCGGTAAATCAAAGATTACTCCTGCCCTACTCCACTGTACACATAGCTGATGAGCATTTATATTAGAAGTTCTGGAGCGACTGCTTATCTGCTCAATTTTGAAGGTGGGTCTGATAAGTTCATGTGATCACAGGTGCCACCTGTTGGGGAGACAGGCTTATAATTAATTCATGATGGTTGGACAGATGAAAAAATGGGGTATTGTTATAGAAGGGAACTGATTATGGTCTTTATGCCTTGCCCATCTGGCTACCAGAAAACATTCACTCATGCTGACATATGGCCACTGACTGGACAGAAAAGAGAATTTCAAGGGGCAAATGATGGTCAGCAGACACTATAGCTTCCTTTTGTGGTCAATATGAGAGGGTTTGACATGGGTGTTATTTTAAAAATTTCTTGAAGATATTCGTGAAGAAAAAGATCTTTTAACTTTAGTCCCAATTCTGTCTTTGAGATATTTTGAGCCTCTAACCAAGCATACTAATTCATACTAATTTTCCATTCCCTCAAGTAGGAATCTTAACTATTTCTACCCATTTGACATATAGCAATGAATGAATATTAATTGATGTTTGATGATAGTTGGGAGCCTTATGGAAGAAATTGTTTGAGTTATTATTATATCATGCTATTTGGGACAAGGACAATATTTAATGTCAGTGGTCATTTATTGAAATATTATTATGTGTTGTGCACTACTGTGTGATACATGTATTAATTCATTGAAATCTTATAGTTTTATAAGATGTAGACTATTATTATTCCTATTCCATAGAGGGAGAATCTGAGACATAGAACCATGAAGGGGTACCTCCAAGGGAACATGTTGTTCCGCACTGAACAAAGGTCGGGTGTCCTCCCTGGGCCAGCCAGGGGGGAGCACGGGGTCGAGCAGGATGATGAGTGTCGACGGCTGAAAAAACCACACCAGCCGGGAGGTCTGTCGAAGCAGAATCTCGTTTAATGAGGAAGTGAAACAGATATATGAGGGGGCGAGTGAGTGAGAAAAAAACAAAGAAAGGGGAGGAGATACAGGCGGGGGCCAATCATCTTAAAGGTCAACAGCCCATGCAGCACGCATCAAAGCCTGCAGGGCAGAGGTCTCCTAAGATTTACTAGTGGCCACGAGCTGTTCACGTTCACGGAAGTCGAATGAGCCAATCCTGGGCCGCCATCTTGGTGGTACCACGAGTGAGGGGGGCTTTTGCCCCGAGGATGGTGTTGTTATTACTGTCGCCATTTTAAGGTGTGTCCCTACAGGAACACAGCTAATAAGTTGTGCAGGTGAGACCAACTGAACTCCAAGGGTTTCACCATTTTGCTTTCTTGTGGGTGAAAGAGCAGAGACAATGAGAGACTCAGTCCTACTGCCAGCCCCATGGTGAACCTACCATGTGACTTTGCAGTAGTCAAACAAACCTGTGGCTCTCAGTTTTCCTATTTATGAAACAGGAATGATAAAATCTTTCCTTCTGACCTAACATATATATTAGTTGTCAATGGGTTTATTTATTTATATGTGGTACTGGAATTGAACCCAGGGCCTCACACATGCTAGGCAAGTGCTCTGCCACTAAGCTACAACTCCAGCTCCTGAGAGCTCTTTGAGAGAAGGAGCTATAGGTTTATAACTATAATCTGAGCTCAAGCAATGCTGGATAGAGAAGTTTTCAATGATGGCATGCTATCTGACATTATTGCCCTATGTATTTAAATGACTACATGACCCATATGATTCTACATCAGGTACAACCAGAAGAATGAGAAGTTATACTCCATTTATGTATGATGGGTCAAAGTGCATGCTACTGTCATGTATAGTTAATTAGAACAAATTTAAAAAAGAAATAATCCGAAGGGATTCCATATGAACTGAGTTTCTCACATCACAATCTGTTTTACTTTCCAACCTATTGATGTACATCACAAAACTCTCCAATCTTCTGCTGAAAACATTTTGGCTGTTTGGAGTTTTACAATTTTTTAATTTTACTTTTAAAAAGAGTGCTACAGGAGCTGGAGTTGTGGCTCAGTGGTAGAGCGCTTGCCTGGCATGTGTGAGGTCCTGGGTTCGAGTCTCAGCACCACATATAAATAAATAAAAGATCCATTGACAACTAAAAAAATATTAAAAAAAGAGTGCTATAATAAGCATCCTTGTACATTATTACAAAAGTTTATTGTTATTACTATGGCACATTATTAGCAAATTATTAAATTAGTAATTATAAGTTAAATTAAAATTCTTACATTAATATTATTGCACATCATTAGCAAAGTGTTGCACGATTAACCAGAGGGTAAATTGCTAGCTGGGTAACTCTTTTGTCAACATGCATGTACATTAAATATTTTGATAGACATTACCAAATTATTCTCCAAAGTAGTTGCAAACATTTCCACTCCAAACAGCATTATGAGATTGACTGCCAAATGCCACCTGCCTCTTCTGTCCCCAGCAACACTTAATTTAGCTTTTCCCCATTTCACAGGTGAACAATGGCATCTCTTTGCTGCTCTGATTTTTATTTTTTCTTTATGAGCAAGGTTCTCACTTTTACTTTTAACCTGTCACTCAGTTAGTGACAGCAGAAGGTAGCAACTTCACCCAAAGGTAGGATGAGAAACTTCCTTCCCACCCCACCAGTAACCTCTCCATGAAAGGTAAATGGGAAATTGGACTCAAATTTATTTTGTCAGGGTGTAAGTCCTCACTACATCTAGAGCATGTCACAATCGCTACTTCCATTACAATTCTTCTTCGTGTCCCAGGTGAGTGGGGTTCACCTGTGGGCAACATCGTGGCCACTTCTCTCCTGGTCATTCACCTAAGAGTGGCTTCTGTGTGCCTGCTGAGGCAGCAGGGTCTTGTGACTCCAGTCCTGGAAGCAGCATGGCTCATGAAGATGACCTGTCTAGGCAGTTGAAGGTCCTTGCAGCTTCTTTTGACCCAGAAAGTTTGAGTTTTGACTTCTCCTGATGGATGGATAGCACTTCTATGTGAAGATGCCAAGGAGGAGTTACTGGGATTTTAGCAAATAGTGAAGGCTGCCATATTAATTTCCTAGGGCCGACCTGGCAAATGACCACATAGTAGATGGCTTCACAAACTGGGAATGCATTCTCTCACAGTTCTGGAGGCCCAAGCCCAGAACCAAGATGTCAGCAGAGCTATATTCTCTCCATGACTGCTTGGGGGACTCCAGGCGTGCCTCTCCCCTGGCTTCTCTGTCACTGGCAACCGCTGGCATTCCCAGGCTTGCACTAGCACAGCTCCATCTCTGACTGTCACTGTCACTATCACACTGCATAGTCCTTGGGTGTTCTGATGTTTTCTGTTTGTTTGCCTATGGGGGTCCAATTTCTCCAGGGCATCATTGGCTGGAGGGCAATTTCTCCTCTATTGAACTGCTTCTGTACCTTTGTCAGAATTGACTGGGCTTATCCAGTGGGTCAATTTCTGGATTTTTTATTCTATTATATTGGCCTGTGTTTGCCCTCTGTCAATACCATGCAG
This sequence comes from Glaucomys volans, assembly GCA_020662805.1. Taxonomy (NCBI): domain Eukaryota; kingdom Metazoa; phylum Chordata; class Mammalia; order Rodentia; family Sciuridae; genus Glaucomys; species Glaucomys volans. The sequence continues at coordinate 45,847 of JAJEJO010001523.1, forward strand.
TCTTGATTACTTAACTATATAGTAAGTCTTAAAATCTGGTAGGCTGCTTCCTCCCACGTTTTCTTTATTTCAAAATTACTTTATTTTAATTCCTTTGCCTGATACATTCTAAAATGACCTCATATTTATTGAGACAAAACATTTTGCTGATATTTTGATAGCAATTCTATGAAACCTATCAATTTGGGGAGAATTGAATCTTCACTATGTTGAATCTTCTATCTGCAGAGTATCTGTCTTCATTATTTACATCTTCTTTGACTGCTTTCATCACTGTTGTGTAGTTTTCAGTATGCCAGTAATAGTTTGGCTTTATAGCAATAGTTTGGATTTTTCAAGAAGTTGGTCATTGTATCTGAATTTGAAATTTTTTTCTATAGTTTTATAGTATTCTGTTGTTACCTTTTTTATATCTACCTTATCTGTAGTGATATTCTCTGTTCACTTCTGATATTAATTTGTTTTTTAATTTTTTTAGTCCTGCTAGAGGTTTTTTCCATTGATTTTGAATGCTTTTTTTAAAATGTTCTTTTTGTTTATCTGGGGGTGTTGAATTTTGAGTCTTATCAATCTCTTTTTAAAAAGCTCTGTTTTGTTGATTTTCTGTTAGTTTTCAATTTTATTGATTTTTGTCTTTTTATTAAGTTTTTCTTTCTATTTGTTTTGGGTTTACTTTGCTTCTCTTTTTCTGTGTTCTTGAGGGAGAAGCTTCGATTATTAATTTGAGATTTTCTTTTTTCCCAGTATCTGCTTATAGTGATATAAATCTCCCTTCCAGCACTGCTGTCCCACAAGTTTCATGCCACAAATTTTGACATGCTGTGTTTTCATTTTTATTTACATCAATTTTTTTTAAGTTTCCCCAGAGACTTCCTCTGGATCCATACATTATTAAAAAGTGTGCCATTTAGTTTCTGAGTGTGGAGATTTTTTTCTGCTATCTTTCTGTTTCAATTTTGGGCACATCGTGGTCAGAAAATATACTTTATATTATTCAACTTAAAAAATATGTATTGAACTTGGGAATCAATCTAACAAAAGAGGTGAAAGACCTCTACAAAGAAAACTATAGAACACTAAAGAAAGAAATTGAAGAAGAACTTAGAAGATGGAAATACCTCCCATGTTCTTGGATAGACAGACTTAATATTGCCCAAATGGCCATACTCCCAAGAGCATTATACAGATTTAATGCAATTCCTATTAAAATCCCAATGGCATTATTCATAGAAAAAGAAAAAGCAATCATGAAATTCATTTGGAAAAATAAGAGAACCAGAATAGCCAAAGAAATTTTTAGCAAGAAGAATGAGGCAGGAGGCATCACAATACCAGATGTCAAAATATACTACAGAGTCATAGTAATAAAAACAGCAAGGTATTGGCACGAAAACAGACACATAGACAAATGATACAGAATAGAAGACACAGAAACAAACTCACCTAAATATAGTTATCTCATAATAGATAAAGGCACCATAAACATACATTGGAGAAACGATAGCCTATTCAATAAATGGTGCTGGGAAAACTGGAAATCCATATGTAACAAAATGAAATTAAACCTCTATCTCTCACCCTGTACAAAGCTCAACTCAAAGTGGATCAAAGACTTAGGCACTACAACAGAGACCCTGTGCCTATTAGAAGCAAAAGTAGAACCAAATCTTCACCATGTCAGCTTAGGAACTGACTTCCTTAACAAGACTCCTAAAGTGCAAGAAGTAAAATCAAGAATCAGTAAATGGGATAGATTGAAACTAAAAAGCTTCTTCATAACCAAGGAAGCAATCAATAATGTGAAGAAAGAGCCTACGAAATGGGAGAAAATCTTTACCACATGCAGCTCAGACACAGCATTAATCTCCAGGATATATAAAGAACACAAAAAACTTAACACCACAAAACCCAAAAACCCAATCAACAATTGAGCAAAGGAACTGAACAGACACTTCACAGAAGAAGAAACACAATCAATCAACAAATATATGAAAAAATGTTCAACATCTCTAGCAATTAGAGAAATGCAAAATTAAAACTAAGATTTCATCTCACTCCAGTCAGAATAGCAATTATCAAGAATATAAGCAACGATAGGTGTTGGCGAGGATGTAGGGAAAAAAAGTACACTCATACATTGCTGATGGGACTGCAAATTGGTGAAACCACTATGGAAAGTAATTCCTTAGAAAGAGATTCCTTAGAAAACTTGGAATGGAACCACCATTTGACTCAGCTATCCCACTCCTTGGCCTATACCCAAAGGACCTAAAATCAACCTACTACAGTGATGCAGCCACATCAATGTTATAGCAGCTCAATTCACAATAGCTAAACTATGGAACCAACCTAGGTGCCCTTCAACAGATGAATGGATAAAGAAAATGTGGAATATATACACAATGGAATGTTACTCAACCTTAAAGAAGAATGAAATTATGGCATTTGCCAGTAAATGGATGGAACTGGAGAAAATTATGCTAAGTGAAATAAGCCAATCCCAAAGAACCAAGGGTCAAATGTTTTCTCTGATATGTGGATGCTAATTCACAAAAAGGTGGTGGGGGCCAGGGAAGAATAGAGCTACTTTAGATTAGGCAGAAGGGAGTGAAGGAAGGGTAGGGGAACAGGAGGTAGGAAGGATAGTAGAATGAATTGGACTTTATTACCCTATGTGCATTTATGTGATTAAGAACTTTAAGATGGATGGATTGTCCTGGATTATCCAAGTGGACTCAATGTAATCACAAGTATCTAAACAGGAGAGGCAGAAGAGGAGGTCAGAGTGATGTGTTATTAGAAGACTTGGCTTGGCAGATGGAGGAAGGAAGCCTTGATGGTGACCTCTAGAAGCTGGAAAGGCAAAAAAAAAAAAAAAATTATCTCTAGTTTCCAGAAATGAATGTGCATCCTTCCTATACCTGAATGTTAGCCTAGGAAGAACTGAGTCTGATTTCTGATCTACAGAAATGCAAGATAATGAATTTGTGTTGTCCAATGCTACTGAATGTGTGGGTATTTGTCACTGTAACAGTAGAAAACCAATTATAACCTTCTCCATCCTTTTACTTTCAACCTGCCCATGTTGCTGTTTTTGAATGAGTTTCTTCCAGCTAGTGTGTGGTTGAGTCAAGTTCTTTAATCTCCTCTGCCAATCTTCATCTTTTGGTAGATGAATTTAGACTACTACATTTAACATCACTGATAAGTCAGAACTTAAGTTTGCCATTTTCTTTTTCTTTTTTCTGCTTTATTTTCTCTGCTTTCCTGTGGGTTACTTAACATTTTTGAGAGTGCCATTTTAGTTTATCTATTCTGTTTTTGAGTTTACTTCTTTTTTGGGGGATGGGGTACTGGGGATTGAACCCAGGGGCACTGGACTACTGAGCCACATGCCCAGCCCTATTTTGTATTTTATTTAGAGACAGGGTCTCACTGAGTTGCTTAGCACCTTGCTTTTGCTGAGGCTGGCTTTGAACTTGCAATCCTCTTGCCTCAGCCTCCTGAGACTCTGGGATTGCAGAGTCTTTTGCTTTTTTAGTTGTTACTTGAGCTACTACATTATATATAAAACTTGTAACTGTATATTATGTCATCGTTTTGTCAGTTCAAGTAAAGTGTAGTAACCTTATTTACTTTATATTCTTTTACCCTCATTGTGAATGGTTTAATCAATTAAGTATTTCCCTAATACTTTAGATCCATATTAGACTGTTAGAAAATTTTGCTTCAACCACATAACATAATTAAGAAAACTAAAGAGGAGATCTAAACTCCATTGTGTTTACTCATACTTTGCTTACATACTTACAAATATACAAAAAAGTCATTCTGCCTTTCTTCTGTTCTAAGATTTCTTCTTTTATTGTTTCCTTTTAATTTAGATAATTTATAATGTTTTGATTTTCCCCTCACTTCTGAAAGATTATTTTGCTGGGTATAGAATTCTGGGTTGACAGTTTTCTTTCAGCATTTGAAAAGTATTGTGCCACTTCATTCTAGCCTCCGCGGTTTCCAACAAGTCCTTTGTCATTTGAATTGTTTTTCTTCTACAGATAATTTTTCCCTCCGTTCTTTTAGAAACCTTTTTTTTTTTTTTTTTTTTTTACTATCATGTGTCTCCATGAGGAGTCTTTTTTTGGGGCGGAGGTGGTCATCTTCTTCATGTGGGTTTTGGGAGGGAAGGCTGCATCCTTTTGGAAAGCTTCTTGAATATGTAGGTTTATGTCTTTAACATATTTGGTGAGTTTTCAACCATTATTTCTTTGACTCCTTTTTCTTTCTTGTCTCTGTACTTCTGCTGAAACTCTGATGATCTCAACATCAGTTTTTTTTCTATATTGATGCAGATTCCTAAGGATCTTCTGCTAGAAAGAACATGCAGTGGTTTTCTTTTCATTTTGATACGTTTCACAATTTTAACAAACATTCATTTTCTAGGCCCGCTCTGTGACAGCCTCTGGGCTAAGTGCTGAGTTGTGCAGAATAAGAAGGCCACTCATTGCATATGAAGAGATGAAAAGAGCCTTGTGGGAGGGTCAGACACATAAATAAAATACCATTATAAAATATTTGCTAAAATAGGGACATTTATCTAAGGCAGGGTTTGGTAAACTTTTTCTGGAAATGGCCAGATAATAAATATTTTAGGGTTTGTAGGCCAAATGGTTTCTGGCACAACCATTCAATTCTGCCATTGTATTGGAAAACCAGCCATAGACCACATGTAAATCAACAGGTGTTCCAATAAAGCTTTATTTTCAAAAACAATCAGTGGGCCAATTTAGTCTACTGGATGTTGCTTGGTGATCCCTGTTCTAGTCATTATTTTCTTCCTTCTCTATGTTTTCCTATGTAAAAGACGGTTGTGAGAATTAAACTAGTTAATATTTGTAAAAGGCTCAGATGAAGGCCTGGCATGTGTTAGTCTCTATTTGGCCTTAGCTGGTTTCCTGTCAAGCCCTCTATTCTATATGTGAGGTACTGGAGGGTTGGTGTAGCTAAGGAATGTGACGTTTATGTTCAAAGGCTCAAAGGGGTCATAGTTGATTTGTGTGCTTATTACATAGGTAGATCCCTTCAGCAGTGTCCTAAATATAGAGCTTCCAAGGTTCTTTTCTAACTTGAGTGTCGATGATTCTGTGAGCATCCTTCTGCTTTACCCCTCTCCAGAGAGGAGTGAGGAGGGAAAAGAGAATTTGTTCTGCAGTTGGATGGTCTGAGTCTAAGCCTTGCCCATACCCACGTAGCTTCCCTCACTGGCCAACAGCACCTTTGTATTTATAATGGGAAAGGTGATCCACCCTTCATGGGATGATTGTAGGAATTAAACAAGATGATGTGCATGAATAATACTTTGCAAACCATAAAGTACTTTGCAACTGCTGGTAATTATTAACATTATTGGGCTGTAAGGACTCTAACTCATCCATGTGTGGGTTCTTTTCCCACAAAATTCTCAGCTTCTGCCATGGAAAGGGTGGCACTTATGAAGGCCCTGAATGCCTGATGCCCTGCTATGCCCAGGGAGAACAGGAATTGTTATTTACCACTAATATGTAATTAGTAGTTGAAAATCAGATTAATTGTGTAGGCCTTTTGTTCCACTAAGTGGTACCTCTGTGACTTTCCCAACTTCACATGCTGCAGTGTAGTCAAAGGGGAGCCAATTGACTTTTCTCTTCTTGAGTGTGTTTACACAACTGCCTGCTAAGTAGGAGTTAGCTATTGAAAGGAAGCTGAGTTTGTGGGTGAGGCTTAAAGACTGTACTGCTTTAGCGTGCTGCCAAATCTTGTAGGCTGACACCCAAAGAGAAGCTCAAGTAGATTCACTTCACCTTAACTTGACTCCCAAAACTGGGATTTGCTAGTTGCTGGACAGAGTACAGGTGCTAGAGAGATAGAAATGACCATGACACAGCCTCTGCCCTTTTGGAGCCCCGTGAGGGAGACAGACACAAGTCCCACTGAGTGGGAGGAGGTAGGCACAAGAAATCCTGGAGGGGAGGAAACACAAGGTATTTTCTTCAGGGGCTGCTTCTCATTTTGGATGCAAGGGAGCAAAGGGATTTGTGAGGACCAGGAGAAATTAGGCTGTTTTTTTGCTACTTTTTGCTGTTTTTCATTCTTATTCCTAGGGGAGGATCATTACTAGAAGGCACTCCAATATTATCATATTATCATGTTTCTGTAGAAAAGAGGTTTTTCTCAATATGCGCCTTTTTCTTTTCTTCAGTACTGGGGATTGAACCCCAGGTGCTGTACTACTAAACTACATCCCCAGGACTTTTTATTTTTATTTTGAGACAGGATCTCACTTGGTAAGTTTCCAAGCTGGCCTTGACCTTGCTCTTCTGCCACAGCCTCCTGAGTTGCTGGGGTTACAGGTGGGTGCCTCCACACTGGGCATGTTCCCACCTTTATAATGATGGTTTTTGCTCCTTTAAATTGAGATGCCTGCCTGGTTTCAAAACATATTTTTAAACAATTTTATAATTGGGAGCTTTATGAATTTAGTTTTGCTGACCGTTACCTTGTTTGAAAAGTAGAAGAATGCAGCAAGATTTCCTTGTTCAGGATGCATTTGTGTCAAAAACATTGTGATAAAAACAAACAACAACAACAACACACACAAAAAAACAGTGTGGGTTGTCCTGTTTGTGCCTCTTTTGGATAACTCTTTCTTCTATTATGTTTGAATCAATTTACAAAATTTTAAGTTGTGAAGAAGTTAACGCAAATGATTCTTATCTTTAAAATGCAAATGAAGCAGGTGGATAAAGTAGTTGTGCACTTGCAAATTTATTTCAATGATATTCTTTATGCCTAGATATGTTATTCTTTGAATTCTTCTTGGAGAATTGTGACATCTTTCTGGTTCTCTCATTAATTAATAGGTTAAATAAAATATATGTTCATTTTATATTTGTATATCATGATTTTATCTTTTAAAAAATTACCCTTTAGCAATTTTTCACTGAAGAAAAAATTGTCAGGCTATACGGAAGGATGGTGAGCACTTATTAAGCAACAAGATTTTATGTGCATTATTTTATTTAATCTGCACAACAGACTTGGACATTGCTCTTCTTCCTCCTCCTCTTCTTGCTCTTTCTTCTCTTCTTCCTCCTCCCCCTGCCTTCTCCTTTACTTCTCCTTCAACCAATGGTTCATACTTTTTTAAATGTTTTCAAAGATTATACGATATAGTGATAGGCCATGTTATGGGATAAATTGTGTTCTGTTAAAGTCCTAACCTTCAGTACCTCAGAATGTGACAGTACTGTAAATTAAGATCTTGACTGAGGAAATCAAGTTAAAATGAGGTCATTAGGATGGGTCCTAAGCCAATATGACTGGAAAATTTGGAGACAGACAGGCACAGGGGGAGAATGCCATGTGAACCTCAGGACAGAGACCACGGTGATACATCTGTTAACCAAAGAATGCCTGAGGTTGCCAGAGAACTGCCTGTCATGGACTGAATGTCTGTGTCTGCTCAGGATGCATGCTGAAACCCTAACTCCCAGTGTGATGTCTTAGGAGGTAGGGCCTTCAAGCAGTGATTAGGGCATCAGGGTGAAGCTCTCATGAATAAATAAGTCCCCTTATAAAAGGGACTCCAGAGAATGTCCTAGACCCTTCCACCGCGTGAGGATACAGCAAGATGATGGCCACCTTTGAGTCCAGTAGGTGATCCTCACCAGGTACTGAATCTGCCAGCACTTTGATCTCACATTTTCCAACCTCCAAAACTGTGAGAAATGCAGATTTGTTGCTTATGCACCTAGTCTGGTATTTTTACTACTGCAGTGCGTATGGACTAAGATATTGCCAGAGCTAGGAAAACACTCACAGCTCTCAGAAGACTCCAACCCTGCAGTTGCCCTGAACTTAGCCTCCAGAACTGTGCAACAAGGAACTTCTGTCATCTAAGCCACCCAGTCTATGGTACTTTGTTATAGCAGCCATAGCAAATCAGTACAAACCACTTTTTTAAAAAATCATCATATATTTCTACTTTAGACTATTATTTATATTTAATGACCTCTAATGACCAAAGGACCATCCACTGCAGTGAGCTAATTTCTTAGCCAAACCCCATGGCCAGCTCAAGAGCACACAGTGAGATCTTGGTCAAGTGGCTAACCTGAGCATCCCACAGGCACCTTGACCTCAAACAAAGGAAGAGGTTGCTGTGTGTGACACCGAGGTGAAGGAGGAGGCAGCAGGGATGCATCAGCACCCTTGCATCAGATGCAGGGGACCAGAGAACTAGCCTCATGTCCTACCTATCACCAGCCTTCATGGAACACATTACCCTCCGCTGTTCGCAAGTCCAGGGGTGTCTGCATGATCAAAATGAGGTTGTGTTTCCATTCTGGGGTGACTTGAAAGAAATGAAATATGGAAAGGAGTTAGCACTCGTTCTCTGTTGTGGGGAGGCATTAGAGGCTGGGGAGTTGAATGCCCTGAACTAATTGTTATTTCTAAGGGTCTATGCTGGCTGCTGTGGGGAGACCGGAATGAGGGAGAGGACAGTGGAAGTGGGGAGACCACATCATAGGCTTTATAGTAACCTAAAGAAAGGATGGGAGCTTGATCTGGATGCAGAAGTAAAGAAGATAAGAAGCAGGTTCAGAATTTTTGGAGGTAGAGTGAAGACTTGATGGGGAATCGAATGTGGCAGATAAGGATGGTTCCAGTGTTGGACTTTTCTACTGATAAACAAAGCAGTTGATTAACAAAGGTGGTTTGAGGAGGAGGCTGAGTTTTCTACCCTCCCTGGAGGTCAGCACTGGGAAGGAGGAAATTCATGGCCTGGTCTTCAGAAAAGCAGCTTCCAAGCAGTTCAGAGAATAAATGCCCCTCTTTGGGTAAGCGGTGCTGATTAACTGTTGTGGCTCGGTGCTGTAGAGGCAGAGGCCTGCTCCCTGCCTCCTCCTCTCCAGGAGCTGCCAGTATCTCAGACAGGGACAGAGCAGACAGGGAGGGCAGGATGGGGGCTAGAAAGAGTGCTGTGGGTTCCGAGGAGAAGGGAGACTGTGCTGGGCAGCCCCACAGCTCACCCGTAGGAAGCCCCACAGATCCAGGAGGGGCAGGTTGGAGACAAGCACTTCAGGCAGAGGGAGTGCCTGGGCAAGGGCAGCTGTCTTTGGTTCAGAAAGCCCTGTGCTTGGAATGACAAGGCCTGGGATGTAACAGCCTCCCTTTGCTGGTGGGAATCCAGCAAAACTTCTTGATGCCACCTCACTCCAATCTGCATCTGGGACTGCAAATTTCACCCTTCAATCCTGCAGGGTGTAGCACATGCCTTCCATAAGGAGACACGCAATAAAATATGTTTAATATATGTAAATATATGTGAGGGGTATAATCATTTCTTTTTCTAAGCAGGCTGACAGGTTGGCAAATAAGTGAATACTATAGAGATGACATACCTTGGTCGACACAAAACATTTGAGAGAACTCTCCTACTATTTTGAGATTATCATGGAAATATCTAGAAATAAATATGGCTCAGAAGATGATAGATTTAGAAGAATTAACAGGTGTTGATTATTGAACAAAAAGATGACTAATATTTAAATTACTACTCCACAATTGGGGTTATTGATTGACCTCCATGTGACTCTATGTTAACCCCTATCCTGTATAATATATTTAGCAATAACTCAGATGAATATACAGTTAAAATTATTAAATCTGCAGCTATTTTTAAATTGGGAAGGCTAATAAATACCAGAGATTAGAATCAAGATTCACAAGTTATTTAAGTGGTTTTGGATCCTGTACCACAGCTAATAAGATCACGTGTACTAAAACATGCATTAAACAAGAAGAGAGTGGGGGACTCTTATCTTCCAGTCATCTACGTGGAAAACACAGGCCATTACTGAACGTAAATTCAGCGTGAGCTTACATATGAACCAAGCTGTAGGAAACTATCAAGAGCAGCACTAGAATGCATTATTAGAAACAAATTATCTGGAACATAGAAGATGACCCCGTAGCACACTGTGCTGGTTAGAGGACCTGTCCTCTGTTCTGGTGGGGGGACGGTGTACCAACAGGTTTGTTGATCCTGTTTTATACTTTTCTGACTATTAAGGGAATAATGCTTAAAATATAAAATTTCAAAATATACGAATCACCCATAATCCTATGATCCAGAGATAATCTGGGGTGTATTTCTTTCAAGTTTTTCCTTCTATGCATACTTTTGTCCAGTATTGAGATCATATGTAATTTTATACCTTGCTTTTTTGTTTCTTTTTAAAAATGTTTTTAAAATTTTTTTGTATTTAATTTATTTATTTTTTATATGGTGCTGAGGAATAGAGGACACAGAGACAAACACACATAAATACAGTTATCTCATACTAGACAAAGGTGCCAAAAACATAGAATGGAGAAAAGATAGCCTCTTCAACAAATGGTGCTGGGAAAACTGGACATCCGTACGCAGCAAAATGAAATTAAACCCCTATCTCTCACCCTGCACAAAACTCAACTCAAAATGGATCAAAGACCTAGGAATTAGACCAAAGATCCTGCACCTAATAGAAGAAAAAGTAAGTCCAAATCTGCATCATGTTGTCTTAGGACTAGATTTCCTTAACATGACCCCCAAAGCGCAATAAATAAAAACAGGAATCAATAATTGGGATAGATTCAAACTAAAAAGCATTTTCTCTGCAAAGGAAACAACAATGTGAAGGGAGAGCCTTCAGAGTGGGAGAAAATCTTTGCTACACCCAAGACAGATAGAGCACTAATCTCCAGAATTTATAATGAGCTCAAAAAACTCTACACCAAGAATAAAAATAACCAAATCAATAAATGGGCTAAGGAAATGAGCAGACACTTCACAAAAGATCTACAAGCAATCAACAGATATATGAAAAAATGTTCAACATCTCTAGTAATAAGAAAAATGCAAATCAAAACTACCCTAAGATTTCATCTCACCCCAATTAGAATGGCTATTATCAAGAATACAAGCAACAATATGTGTGAGTGAGGTTGTGTGGAAAAAGGTACACTCATACATTGCTGGTGGGGTTGCAAATTGGTGCAGCCACTCTGGAAAGCAGTATGGAGATTTCTTAGAAAACTTTGGAATGGAACCACCATTTGACCCAGCTATCCCACTCCTTGGCCTATACCCAAAGGACTTAAAATCAGCATACTACAGTGATGCAGCCACATCAAAGTTATAGCAGTTCAATTCACAATAGCTAGATTGTGGAACCAACCTAGGTGCCCTTCAACAGATGAATAGATAAAGAAACTGTGGTATACATACACTGTAAGCGCAAAAAGGAAAACGGGAGGCAGACCTCGTCGGATTCAGATAAGCCTTTATTCCTTCGCAGACTCGGGTGTCATTCGGGTCCACTTTCCGGAAGGGAAAATGGCTCCATTCGGGTCCACTTTCCGATGGAAAATGGCCATCAGTTACAGAGGAGACTTTAGTTTTATAAGGTACAATGATCATCATTGGGAACAGTCTTGACAGTCGGGGGCTAGTTGAACAGGTTAAAACCTTAATTCAGGAAGGCAGTTGTAAAAAGGTTGAAACTTCTTGTCCTGAGAGATAAGAGTCCAGATCCCAGGGATGAGTACTCAAATCTTGCCCATTGGTGTTAGCTGTGCTTCCGTTTAGGACTGATTAGCCATGGAGGAAGGCCATGGTTTAGGGCCCAGCATTCAGCATCTGCCCCTTTCCCCCAGGGCCCATTGTTATCAGGAATGCACTGGGAGAGGTTTAATGGTTGGCCAGTTTCCTTTCCCACTTCTTGAGCCACGCTGTCCCTCCATTTTCTTGGGGAGTTATTTTATAGGAATATTATTTTCCTTAACCCTTCATACACAATGGAATATTATTCAGCCATAAAGAAGAATAAAATTAAGGCATTTGCAGGTAAATGGATGGAGCTGGAGAATATCATTCTAAGTGAGATAAGCCAATCCCAAAACACCAAAGGCCAAATTGTTTATCTGAAAAGTGAATGATGATAAATAACAGGTGGTGGGGAGAGGCAAGAATGGAGGAAGGATGGATTGTATAGAGGAAAATGAGGGATGGGGAGGGGGTAGGGGGAAGGAAAAATAATAGAATGAGACAAACATCATTACCCTATGTAC
>JAJEJO010001523.1:58096-90063 GCA_020662805.1 Glaucomys volans
GGAGCCAAATAAATCTCAATTAGAGTCCACCACCTAACTAGTCACTTTGACCCAAGCTAAGTCACTTAACTTTAGTTTCTACATATGTAAAGTGGGATAATAGCCCCATTTCAAAAGTTTGCTTTTCATATCTGCTCTTCCTCTCTTCCTCCCTCCTTCTCCTCTTCTTCTGCAGCATCATCATCTTACTACCTTTTGCATTTCTATTTGAAATCAGAGTTGCAAACTAGTTTCTGTTTTAAACTAGAAAAGTTTTTTCCAAAACTGTTTTCTCCTTTAAAGACAAATTTAGTTTAAAATAATAAGTCAGTTTTAAAAGACATTAAAATTTTCTTTTCTGAAAATTGTTTTGTTTCTTTTCTGAAAATTGTTTCTGAAAATATATAAATAAAAAAGAATTGCTTGGTATTTTATATAACAGAATCTTTTTAGTTTCTTGTGACTGAGCCTGGATTTGGTCTCTTATAAAACCAATTACCTTCATAAGACTTTGTTCCCTGATGCCTTAGGAGACACACTGAGACCAAGTGATGCACTTCTAAGAATGAACGGATCTCTCTGCTCTCCCCACAGGAGCCAGGAGCTCAGCCAGTACTTGCTGAGGGCCTGGAGGGTCAGTTCCATGGGACAAAGTGCCACGGGACACTGTTCCTTGAGCTAAAAGAAATAGAAACACTCCCCCATCAACTTCTTTCTTGACTTAACGTCCTTAAGAAAGTAGGTAGACAGGAGGAAATGAGGAAATGTCTGGACCTGCAGGAATACCTGGTCATCCCTTTATTTCTCCCCAAAGACCAAAGACCACTCTTATCCATTTCCTTCTGGGTAGAAGGAGCTGCAGCTCAGCAAAGGCAGTGTTGGCAGGTGCAGGAGTTTGTCTGCAGACTCCCCTGGGAACTTCATCGCCCACAACCCCCAATATCTAGCCCTCCTCTCCACCTTCAAACATTTTCTCTACCTCTCCGTGAAGGCTGATGGTGTCTCAGGAACCCCAAACTCTGCCAGAACAAAACTTCACAATCACCACCTCTGTTATCAGCCACCTCGATCCTTCTTCCCTTTTGCCATGTTAATTTGAGTAAATATTTGCTGATATTTGCTAATGACTGCAACTGCCTGTTCTAACAGATCAGTGGGTACCACGATGCAAAAGATTGCATCATCCCAACTTCCTCTTATGCAACTATATGTCCAGTCTCTACTTGTAGCCTGTCCATCAAATACAAAACTTTTCACTGCAGAATTAAATGTTCTCTGCAGTTAGGCCTCCTCTCATTTTTCTGTTTTGGTACCAGAATTGAAACCAGGGGCACTTAACCACTGAACTACATCCCCAGCCCCCCTTTTTTATTTTAATTTTTTAAAATTTTGAGGCAAGTCTTGCTAAATTGCTTAGGGCCTAGCTAAGTTGCTAAGGCTGGCCTTGAACTTGCAATCCTTTTGCCTCAGCCTCTCAAGTCCCTGGCATTACAGATGTGTGTCAGCCTCCTCTCATATTTCCAACTCATATTCTAAACTGCAAGCAAGGTCAAGGCTGAAGAGTTCTTAAAGGTTGCCCTTGAACTTGTAATAACATACCACTCCTACCTGTTGCCTGCAAGGCCCCCTATAAGCTGGCTCCTGCCTGCCTCATCATCTCATCTGATACCACCCTTGCCATTTCTCTTTGGCTATGTTGGCCTTCTCTCAGTTTTTATTAAATACATAGAGCTTCCATTTTCTGTCTCCAACTTGGCCACCTGGAAGATTGACCCAGGAAGAGCCATATGTACTTTAGATGTAAGCAACCCATTCTTAGCATGTAGGAGGCACACAGCAAAACTTTATAACATTCAAAAATGAAAGCAGTTTTCTTAAGGTGACCACAGAAATTCTAGCCACAAATACTAGGTAAAGACTGAGAGATGGTATAGACATCTGAAATTCAGAAACTTACAAAAGCCCTCAGACCCATTTGATATATATATGGAGTATTTCTTGCATCCGATCTCAGGGGACTATGAAATGGGGTAGGAATATCAGCCGGCAAGGGGTTAGACTGAGCCAGATTCTAGCCCTTTCTTTACTCACACATGGTTATTCAAATCATTCTCTGAGCCTCACTTTCTACTTTTGTGAGTCGAGAATAGTCTTCCTGCCAGCATGGTTGTGAGACACCAGTCACACTGAATCCTACATTGATGGTACCTTCTAAAGTACGCAGCTGCTGTGGTGATCTTGGGTTTGTGCAAGGTCTCTTTCATAGATTTTTTTTCACTCCTGAGAATTGAAATAATGTATATGTAAGCTCGCAGGCAGTGGGTGGCCAAAGATGTAAGCTTGCGGGAGCGGGTTTGGGACCACTAGAGTCAGACAAAAGTAGCTGAATTAAGATTTATTAGAGTTTGTGTTCCAGGGCGAAATCTCCAGCCCCCCTGGGTGAAAGTTGGGGTGGGAGAGTCAGAAGAAATTGCACATGGCTTTGACTGCTCAGGGTCTTTATATGGCAGAAGGTGCTAGGGGTCCTGCCCAGGAAAAGGTGGACCAAGGTGGATGTCAGGGTCAGTAGGTCTGCCTCTGATTGGTCACTTCTGGTGCAGTGTGTTGCTAGGTGTTTCTGTGCCCTCCCCCTACAGCCGCCCAAATCCGACCTGATAGTATACATGTAGGTAATAATCCTGTATACTTTCTTAGGTTGGTTTATGCATTGTTACCTAATCCTTTTTGTAGTCCATTTAAAGTTAGATTCTTATTAGAGAAAGAGATGGAATTTGGATTGCTCATGCTCATAACCAGAACTGGAAGGCAGGATGCTTTAGAAAGTGAAAAAACAGGTACTTGGTTATCCATTTCTTGCAGTTCTTCTTCTTCCTCTTCCTCTTCCTCTTCCTCATTTTCTTCCTCCTCCTCTTCCTTTTTCTATCTCTTTCCCCATCCCCAGCTTTATTAAGGCAGAGCAAATAAAATTTATATGTGTATGCTGTATGACATAATATTTTGATAGATGTACACTTTGTGAAATGAGTTGATCAAGCTAATAATATATCCAGCACCTTATATAGTGTGTGTGTGTGTGTGTGTGTGTGTGTGTGTGTATTGAGAACATTTAGATTCACTCCCTTAGCAAGTTTCAAGCCCATGATTGATCTCCAGCTGATTCTTCCTGCTGAACTGAAACTTTGTATCCTTGGACCAACACTTCCACAGAATTTCCTTGACTCAGGCCCACACTGGCCTCCAGGGTAGCTAGCTCTCTTGCCTGGCAACTGGAGTTTTGTCAACTACAGGGCATGGTGAACCATGGCTGACCCCAACACCTGGTGTAATTTCTCAGCACTGGGACTCACAGCCCTTGGGTCTCTATGTGCTTTCTCTGCTCTGCCCACTGCCCCATTGACTGATTTTTAAGAAAGACTCAAAAGCCCTTTCTTTTGATCAGATCCCTCCTGGCACAGTTGAAAACTCAGCTCCCCCAAGGAGCACCAGGAAAAATCTCCCAAAATGAGAACCCTGCTCAAATGTGTTCAGTTTCCTGTGAGTCACGTTGAATTTCTAAAAGCAAGCGTGGCTCCTCTGGGAGCATGGAATGGGAAGGCCTGCTGCACCCTTTACCTGGATTAATAGCTGGGATGTGTTGCAACACTCCTGAGCCCCTGCTGGGAAATGGCTGATGTTTACCTTTGGAGCCCGCCAACCAGCACCCTGGTGCTGTTGAGTGCTCAGGGGGAGCTCCACACCCTCTTTGCATTTCTTTTCTGCCCAATGTGCAGCTTCTCACTTCAAGTCATGTCCAGGCCTGCAGAGCCCTGGTGGGCTGCTGGACAGGAAAAAGTGTTGCCCTTCATGTGGTCAGTGCTGGTTTCCATCCAGCAGGCTGATACCGTGCATCCTTTGAGGCTTGGTTTCCTCTCATTTTTGCAGCTCAGCCAAATGAGAGTGCCAAGAAAAAGGAGCTGCCCTGTAAGGTGAGGATGATCTTATCCATCAGGACTAAAGAGACTCTGGCTAGGACATTTCTGAGAGAGAGACTCTTTTCAGTCCTGGGCATTCACATTCTGATTGGGGATCCGGCCTGACAGGAGAGGACTTTGTTGTGACTCCCTGTGCAGTGGGAGCAAAATTTCACTCAGAATCAAACCTGCAGGAGGACGGGGTGGAGGCCGGCAAGGGAGAGAGGGAAATTCCAGTTTGTGCTCCAGCACCGCTCCGAAGTGGTTGGCTCAGTGAGGGGTCACTTTCCTGGAGTTGCTTCTTTTCAGACATAAAGATTTGAAGAACTATGAACACACACACACACACACACACACACACACACGATGAGAAAAGAAAGAATAAAAAATAAAGGAAAGCAATAGGTTTGGCCATCCTCCTCTTTGGAAGTTGGATCTCATTAACTATGGAGTCTACACTGCTCCAACACAAAGGGCTGAAAGTGAAAAAACACCAAGATCAATCTCTCTTTCTCTCTCTGGGTGTATATGTGTGTGTGTGTGTGTGCGTGTGCGTGTGTGTGCACACACGTGTGTATGCACGTGCATGTGCGCATGTGCATCTATCTCTGTCTCTACTTTTCTCTCTTTGTGTGTGTGAATTCCAAAGAACCAATAGACGGTTCTGTTTTGTTTTTGTTTTGGTAAAAGAAAAGAAAGTACTTAACAACCAGATGTGGTGGTGCACACCTTTAATCCCAGGAGGAGGCAGGAGGATTGCAGGTTCAAAGCCAGACTCAGCCACTTAGTGAGGCCATAAGCAACCTAGTGAGATCCTGTATCAAAATAAAAATAAATACAGGCTGGGAATGTGACTCAATGGTTAAGTGACCCTGGGTTCAATCCCTGGTACCAAAAAAAAAAAAGACAGGGAGAGAAAGAAAGAAAGAAAGAAAGAAAGAAAGAAAGAAAGAAAGAAAGAAAGAAAGAAAGAAAGAAAGAAAGAGAAAGAAAGAAAGAAAACGTAATACACACAGCTAAATTAATCATAAATGCCTGGTGTATTCCTGCGTGCAGACCTCAGAACCAGTCAGGAATGGATTCAGATGCCGCTGGAGAAACTTGGCAGCTCCATGACTTTGGCTAATTCACATCATCTCCTGGGGGATCAGGTGAGATCCTACAAAATTGGACTAAGGGCTGGGTTCATGGTTGGGTGGTGAAGATGATATGTGACAGCATATGAGCTGCTCCGAGGGGGACACATGGAGGAGGTAAGGCTGGGGAGAGAGGCAGCAGCTTAGCCTGGCAACCGCGGAAGCCATTTGTCTTCATCCCCAAAGCAATGGGAAGTCAGGTCGGGGCTTAAAGAAAGCAGTGAGTGGTGACTTCAGCATGAGAAGGCATCGTTAGGGTCGGGAAATGTTAAGATCAGAGGTGAAGAGTCCAGTTAGCATGTTTTCTGGATTTTGCCCCTTTGATGTCTTGGATCTTGATGCTGCACTTGCACTTAATTCTTTAAATTCTTTAACCCTCAGATGCTTAATTTTAGACCTATCCTCCTTATTAAATTCACTCCTCTGGTCAAATGTAGCTTTTTTATTTTTCCTTTTGCAGTGCTTGTGATTGAACCCAGGCCTCCCACATGCTAGGCAAGTGCTCTACCACTGAGCTATATCCCCAGCACCTTGAATATAGCTTTGACTCAGTTTTGTGAATTGAATATTTAGTATCTATCATGTACTAAGCCCTCTACTGACTGCATATAGAGTTTAATGAAGAGAGGGCAAATACAGCTCAACCACTCCTTGCTGGAGTCTGTCGAAAGGAATCTGGGGCCTGCAGTTAAGAGGGTGGCAATCAATCACCATGTCTGCTGTGGGTGAGGGGAGTGTTCACAGCGAGTTTGTCACATATTCGCCTTCTCTGGGTCCAGTGACTCCCAATTCCTATATTCCACCCTTGCTTGATTCTGGCTCTGCTTAGATCAGCATGTCTTGGAATGCCTCCCACCAGCCTGGACACAACAGCAGACATCTATAGTTGTTGCCTTTCTAGGAATGAGTAGAAAAGAGGCATTCTTTCACCATCCGGACCACTGTGCCGGTGCATGTTACCTGACAGATGCATCCACGTGGAGAGAGCACGCCTAGAAACACAGGCAGAGGAAAGCAGGGTAGAGAGGAAAGGAGGCTGAATAGGAGGGAGAGTTTGGGGCCCTGGATCCAGCAATGCTGGAGAAGCTCATCCAGGGGAGAGGCATGAACCTGTGGCCACCCGGGGAGAATCTGTAAGTCCTGAAGAATCCTGATGCTGAGCTGCAGGAGGAACCATGTATCAAGATGGAGTGACGGTTGAGTCAAGGTGATGAGCTGAGCAAGCAACTGACAGCCAAAATGGACTTAGAGAGGTGTGAGCGTTTCTTGGCAGATTTTCAGAAAGAATTGGGAAAGGAAACTCCCAGATACTCGACTTTGCTTCACACCAGGTAGATACTTGAATTAATTGCTTTTCAGCATAGGAAAGAAAAGGGTGATATCTAGTCTGGGGCAGCTAATAGAAGTGCTCCTTCCCTAGGCTCTTTCTTTCCTGTTCATAGAGAGAAATAAAAGTCTTCAGGAAGCCAGAGTCACAAGCCAGAAAAGCATTCTGGGTTCCCGAGCTATGCTTTGGAAAAGAGTCACTCGGCCCACTGTGATGAGAAACAAATTATGGGGCTGTTTACCACTGAGTGGCACAGGGTTGTTGCTGTTATTATTATTATTATTATTATTATTATTATTATTATTATTGCGGCAGCCAGTCCTACGAACAGTGTTCAGACAGGACTTAACGTTCCCAACCCCAGGGTTTATGGAATGGATTCTTTACAAACCACCCATTTAAAAGTCTCTACTGCTTACTTGCCCACTCCGTGTGCACCAGTGTTCACAATGCTCATTTTATGGATAATGCAGGGTTTGGTGAAATGAACACAGTCACACATAGCTTACAGAGTAACCGGCTAGAAGGTTTTGGTAAGCAATTTGGCAACATTGACCCATTGTCTTAAACTATTCACCCCCTTTGAGCCAGTTGTAGAAATCTAGCCTAAGGAAACAATGAGAAATGTGTATAAAAATTGTACAGAGGAAGTTACTTATGGACATCGTGGAAATAGCATAAATTTTCATCAATCTCATAGTGGTGGGAGATTAGGGTGTCTGCTCCTGGTGGAAGACTGTAAGTCAGTTTCTTTTGTGTTTCTGAAGACATCTCAGTGGCATGGAGAAATATTTAGATTACAATGATAAATGTCAGGAAATATAACTATATATAAACCC
Organism: Glaucomys volans; assembly: GCA_020662805.1. Taxonomy (NCBI): domain Eukaryota; kingdom Metazoa; phylum Chordata; class Mammalia; order Rodentia; family Sciuridae; genus Glaucomys; species Glaucomys volans. Next base: position 65,328 of record JAJEJO010001523.1, read on the forward strand.
CTGTATTTATTTACAGGAAAAATAGAAATAGAAGAAAATGCACTGAACTTAGTTGTTTCTTCTGTATACTTTCCTCCATTTTCCAGTTTTGAAGAATATTGATATATTCTTTTCTGTAATTGAGAAAAAAATCGCCAAAAGCTTTGAAGTGCTATGCCAACATCAAGACTGCTATTGGGGTCCTCAAAGGTGAGCTTGGACTTCCTGAGATAAGCTCAGGAGATGGCCTTCACACAGTCCTCTAATGTCACTCTTATCTGATGGCCACTAAATGCTTAAACAGAGAAGCCCCAGGTCATTATTGCGGGTCAGGGGTCTGAGCAGGTAAAGGGAGTGCTCAGAGTATGTTTTCTGCAAGTTGGGAAGAGGTGCACAAGCTGTCTTCCACACCTAACCCTGTGAAAAGAAGTATACAGGCAGAGGATGGGGTGCTCAGGTGGGAGGTAGGGAGGGGCAGGTTGAGCTGAGGGAAGAACTAGAATAAGGAGAGGGCACAAGAAAGACAGGAAGAGCATCAGGTGGCAGATCTTAGAGGAGAAAAATCATACCTCTCGCATTGCCCAGAGATGTGCATAGGGAGCTTGCAAAGGATAGTCAGAGTTAATGAATTACAGAGAAAAGATGCTTGAAGATGGCAGGTGAGAGACTGAGAACCCCCTGTGAGTAGTGTGAAAGCCTAACATCTAGATGTGTGCATTCTGATGCAATAGACCCAGATTACGATTATCTAGTGATGATAGTGAAGGAGATGAGCTTTCACTTGTGACCCAACAAGGATATTCCTTTCCCCGAAAGAAACGGCATTCGATATTAATATCTAATTAATTGATTTTTAAAATTTGTTTTCATAATCCACTGAAGCCCCCAGAGATGCAAATGGAATATTCGATGGAGACAAAATTGGGCCTTTTCATAATTAGCATCCTTGACTGCATAGTGAATTGGAGGAGCAGATGAGATTGGAGCCCATGCCTCCTGTATTCCTCTGCTCCTCACTCATTCAGCACATTCATCGGGAATGTCGAGGCACTGGGGACAAGAGAAGGATTAGATCTCTGCTTTCAACCAGCCCAGGGTCTTCCACTCTTACACAATGGAGGACGTACTGGGATAATAGTGTGACCACGTCTTGAAGGCACACCCCGAAGTACACTCATGAGCCTATAGGAGTGTTTCAGGTCAAGGGAGGGGAAGCGAGTCACTGGCAGCATGCCTTGCAGAGTCAGAGAGGTGAGAGGCAGAGTATGTATCTGGTATGGCTGGAGCGTGGGTGCCTTGAGAAGCAGCTGTGACTCCGGAGCTAGACTAAGAATGGCCTGCATGTGACAGCAATTCCCAGACTTGTCTGAGCGTTGGTTGGGCAGTTTTAAAAACATTGATTTAATTGGTCTGCTGAGCAGTTTGGACATCAGGACTTTAAAAGCACCCCAGGTGACTCTAATGTGCAGCCAGAACTGATAAACATTGTTCCAGGAGATGAAAAGCCCTTGAGTAATTCGATTGAGTTATGTTTTTCTAGTATTACTTTGGCAGTAATATGGTCAGAGACCGATGGCAGGGAGGCAAGTGAGAGACGGAGTGTGAAGGCGCAGACAAGAGAGGATGAAGGTCTCTATTGAGACACTGATAACAAGCAGGAGGGAGGGAACAGATCTGAAATACATTACAGGGGCAGAAATGGTGGGACAGGGTGGGAGGACAGAGAAGGAACAAAAGTAGATATTCAGGTTCGTTTTTCTTTTTAGTATTGGAGAATGAACCCAGGAGTGCTTAACCACTGAATCACATTCCAGCCCTTTTTATTTTTTATTGTTTTATTTAGAGACAGGGTCTTGCTAAGTTGCCTAGGGCCTCACTAAGTTGCTGAGGCTGGCCTTGAACTTGTGATCCTCCTGCCTCAACCTCCCGAGTCACTGGGATTGCAGGCATGTGCCACTGACATTGAGCCAAACATTCAGGTTTCTTGAGCAGATGCTGATGCTGTCACTGAAACAGGAAGCACAGGAGAAGGAAGGCTGAGGGCAAGGTGAAGAATTGGGAAAGCAGGAGTGGAGGTAAGTTCAACCGGTTTCTTGTTGAGTTTGAGATGCCATTTGAGTTTTTCCCTTCCTTCAAGGCTTAGCCATCACTTTATAGACTTTTCCAGTTGTGTGGATAATGAGAAGCAGATTGCTCAATATCCATTGAGCAATATTCTTTCTCAAGGAAGGAATATTGACAATGCAGAGGCTGGAAAGAAGAAGGGAGAAGAATCCTGTATCAATACAGCCAGGATTCTTCATGAGATTTAGGTTCTGCCAATCAAACTATCCAGAGTCAAAAGGCAGGAGTGAAGCATGGTGAGGTGGAGACACACATGCTCACCAGGCATTTGGGTTGGGGCTTTCTTTGGCATTTGAACAGAGACCACCACTACCCTCCTGTTACTATACAGAAGAAAGGGGCACTTGTCAATTTCCACCACCCCAAAGTTTACTACATGTCTTCGAACTGGAGTGAAAATCTTCCTGGGTTCCAAACTATTTCAAATAGTAGTATTTATGAAAACTACTCTAATCCAGTGTTTTATTATTGAACTTTATGTCTTTATAGTGTTATTGTTATTTATCATCAATTTGTTATGTGCTTTATATCTTCCCCAGTATAATATACATTTCCATTAAGTAAAAAAGTGTGGTTTTAGAAAAGGTATGTTTTGGTGCACATTGGGATGTTATAAATTCAGATATATTTTAGAGCATAATAGTAGGAAGGACTGATGAGTTTTATTGAAACACCTCCCTTGAGTATCCCCAAAATATTGTCAAGGACTCCCTTACTTGTGACACTATAGCAGAGAGACAAGGAAAGAAGCTGAGTCTCATCTCCTCTCTACCCAATAAACTCAGGGTAGAGCTCTAATCTGTCCGTCTCTGTGTCTCTCCTTCCCTCCCTCCTCCTATAGAATCAGAATGTTCAACTTTCATGCAAAGCATGCTGGGAAAGAGACTAACCTGGGAATTATGCCCTCTCTATTTTCTCCATTTTCAGTAAAGGGAAAGAGCTTGGCAAGAACTCTTATTCTTTTGGACTTGATCCATGACTCATTTGCATATTTTGTATTTCCAGGAAAAGGAGGTGACAAATTTCATGTTTACCTCCAAAAAAGAAACATTACATTTTTTTTTTTTGGTTAAAAACACGTAAGAATTTTTTATACTTTTCTGCACACTTGCTTAGACTCCTTTTTGTTTTCTTTTGGCAAATGAATATTAGATAATCGACATTTATTTCACAGGAAATAAAATAAGTAAAACCTTCAATTTATATTATTTTGTTCCAGAAAATGTATTGAGTGATAAGTTTAAAAATCATAGATAAAATGATTTATTCAGTTAAAATATAGTGTGCGTAATGGAATGGAAGTCCACATTTAAAGAAGTGGAAACAACAGTGTTAGCTGTTGGACAACTAAAGGAGATCGGCAGATATATTTCCTGAAGTGGATGATGGTGGAAATTAAGATGTATGATATTTGTATACTACTGGATTCATTTAAAATAATTCTGTCAGTTCAATTCTTTAAATGAATATTGACAACGTACCATATGTTACCTGACACACAGCTATTCAATGGTGAAATATTTTAGACATCAACTTTTAAAATGTGCATTTAAAAACGTTCAACAACATCCTAGAAGGTCTATCAGTGAAAGAACATTGCGGAGGTCACTTATCCAGGGCCAAGTCCTGGGAATGTCTTGACAGCCTCAACCCTTCCACCTCCCCAGTAGCCCTGCCCCATCTGGAGAGAACAGGAGGGATCAGAGAATGCAAAGGAACTTGAACATCAATCTGAGGCAAACCCCGCAGGAAGCATCAGCCTGCAGCCTTCGGCTAGGGTTCTGAGGCACCCCAAACTGAAACAGGAGGGACTTCAGGTTGGCAAACAGCATTATTCATGCCTCCCATCCCCTCTGTCAGGCCAATCCAGACTTGACAAAAGCGAAAAGTGTGGGCATGTCTTGTGCTGGGATGTGGCACCCACGTCACTCTACCACTCACACACGGCTGACTTGACAACATTTACAACTCTTAGTTACAAGCAGGAGCATGCTAGTTTGTGTACTAATTGCCATTTAGATAAGTTGTGAGTTTATGAACAGCTGCTTATAATGGAGAAAGTGAAAAACGGGTTAATGGTATACTTCTTCCACCTTTCTTCCTTCTCACCTCTTTTCTTCCTCCTTGTCTCCCGCTGGGAGGTTCTCTACTTTCCCTGCCCACATAGGACCACATCTGGCTTTTGTGAATTAAAAGCTTTTAAAACCCAGGAGGTTTTGCTCACTCAGGGGTTTGGCGTGGTCTCCAGGCGACTTCTTGGCCTCCAATCGTCTGTCCTTCCATGATTTAGAAACCCCACTGAGATCCTGCCATCTCCAAGTCTTTGTTAGGCAGCCAAAGCCCTCCAGGCAGCTTCCCCAGATGCCGGCACCTTGACAACGCCCTGGTTGGAACACGATTTTAATAGCGACTAATTCCCTCGGCTGTGGCTGTGCGGCAAATGGCTCATCATCTCACAGGCAAGTCTCAACAGTCGCGTAAGCAGATGAGAATATTTTCCCAAACAATAGCATTGTAGCAGAAAACAGCTAAGGCATGTTAGGGGGACAGCCGGGAGGCAGGCAGCAAATGGAATTTGAATGAATTATCTTCTTTCTGGAGTGATTACTTATTTAAATCTTTAATAGTCTCCAAAAGGAAGTGTGTTGTTTGGGACTATGGACAGGTTTTGGGAGTATATTTTAACATCCAAGAAGGAATTTGTATTCAGGTCACCAGTAAAGAGGGTGTAGAATGTCAGAGAAGTTGCTCCCCAGTTCCAACCCAAGTTTGGGAGGTAGAAAAACCCACCATCCAGAACTCTGGCTGGACCCAGGCAGGCCAGAACTGCAAATTCATCCTCTGTCGTTTGCTGTCATCCCATCCTCCCTATCCCCTGTCTCTTGTCTGATGGATCCTTAGAAACCCTGATGCTCCAGGACTCTCATAAAGGAGGTGGGTGGGGGATAGGAGGGTACCAAGTATAGTTGCCTGAGGCTGGGATGTTTAATTTCTGTGATGTCACCCTCTAAAACATATGGCATTACTCAAACATCTGTCATCTACCTTACAGCCTATTATAAACTAACTCACAAACCCATTCAAACCCATGTTGACTCTAGCTACGGGTTCAGATTATGTTGCCTCTAATAATAGGGAAAAGTGCAGATAACAGGGACTCATAAAATGGCACTCACAAAAGGCCCCCTTTTCTTGCACACATTACCTGTAATAGTTATCACTCCTTGAAAATCTGCTTGGTGGCAGGATTTTGAAGAAGATCAATGTGTATTCTCATCTTCGGGTTACCAAGCAAAGAGTCATCTCTTGTATTTGTGGGAGGTTAGTTCTAGAACCAACCCCCTGGCATGCCCAAATCCACAGATGGTAAAGTACTTTATAGAAAATGGGATGAGATTTTACATGACTTCCACATATCCTGCTATGTACTTTCAATCATTTCTAGATTATTTATAATACCTAATACAATGTAAGTAGTAGTATATTGTTTAGAAAAAAATCACAAGTAAAAATTTCTATACACGTCCAGTACAGTTTTTTAAAAAAAATATTTTCAATTCATGGTTGGTTTGAACCTATGAATGTAGAACCCACAGAAACAGAGATCCAACCTATCCTCCTCCCTCCCACCCCATACTGAATGAAGATCAAACTTAAGGCCTTGTTCATGCTAAGTAAGCACTCTACTACTGAGCCACACTCCCAGCCCTTTCTATTTATTTGCAGCAGGGTCTCACTAAGTTGCCTGTCTGGCCAGCTGTACTCTTATTCCCATCTCTACAGATGAAGGCCAAGAGATGGCCAAGTTTTCCTCAAGTGAGTGGCTTCTTTGGAGCAGAACAGTCTCTGGTTCTGGATTCTGGGTCCTTTCCCACACTACCATTGACTGCTTCCCTTAACTCTGCCTTCCCTGAGCTTGGTAAACCCACAGTCCCACCTATGCGTCTTGTGATTTTGTAGATTTTGGCAGTATCATCTCTGAGTTTTTCCAACCACAGAGTGCTGTTTGTTTTAGAATCATTGGCATGTAGGGAATCAGTTGCATCTTCTCTCAGTTTCTGGAATTTCTCCAGTGTTCCTTGAATTGTGAGAGTCAGACCTGCAACCAGGGGCACTTTTCTTCCATGCAAGGAGAGGAACCATTTCATAATTGGTTTTAAATTCCCAATGTTGGCCGCAAAATTCCAAAGTTTTTGACTTGGAAAGAAGCTTAGAATTCATCTATGCCAGTGGTACTCAAACTTAAGTGTGCATCAGAATCACCTGGAGGGCTTGTGCATAGTTATCTATTGCTGTGTATCAAATTACCCCCAAACAGCAGCTTACAATAATACTCATTTATTATCTTGCATAGTTTCTGTGGGTCAAGATCTAGAAGTGGCTTAGTGGAGTGGCTCTGGCTCAGGGTCACAGAAAGAATATAATCAAAGGTTGGTCTGTAGTCGTGTGAAGGCTTGACTAGAGCTGGATAAACTACTTCTAAAAGGGTTGGTTCACATGGCTGGAGGTGAGGTCTCTGTTCTTCACCATGTGGGCCTCTCCATGTATCTGGCTACTGGCCTTCTCAAAGCCAGTGATCCAAGAAAGAGATGAAGAGAATGAAGAACCCATAGTATATTTTAAGATCTAATCTTGGAGAATATATCCATAACTTCTGATGTAGTTTAGCCATCAGACAGACAATCTTAGTATAAGGTGTACACAGGAGTATGAATTCTAGGAGGTGGGATCCTAGGGCCATCTTGGATTTGACTGTCACGGCTTTTTGAAACACAGATTCCTGGGCCTATTCCTAGATTTTCTGATTCAGTGGGTTTTTCCACTTTTCCAACAAGTTCCCAGGTGATGTTGATGTACTCATCTAGGACACACACTTTGAGAACAATTTATTAATTTTTTTTAATTTTTTAATTTTTTTTTTGCGGTGCTGGGGATTGAACCCAGGGCCTTGTGCTTGCAAGGCAAGCACTCTGCCAACTGAGCTAAATCCCCAGCCCTGAGAACAATTTATTTATTCCATATTCTGATTTTATAGGTGATGAAATTGGGTCCCACAAAGACAGAGAAAAATGGAAAGCAGGGATGTACAACAATAATTAATTATTGAATATCTACTATGTGTCAGGTGCTAGAAAGAAGTCTTTGCATTCATTTTCTTTTTTATTACAACAAACCCTTTGTATTACTCACCATTCGTGATTGAAAAAACTAAACCCAAGAGAGGGAAAGCAACTTGCCCATGTTCACATGTCCCGCTGTTGACAGAGGAAGCCCTGGAACCCAGCTTTTCTGATTCCAAGTCAAACCTTAATCTACTATTCTATTATTTTCAGTAGAATTGTTGTTGGCTATATTATCATGGCCCTGCCACACTAAAGATTCACCCCATAAATTCCAACTATTCAATTTGCAGCTCCTAGGCCAAAAATTAACTTTGGTTTTATTTGAAGACAGAGATTCAATATTCATGGTGCTTTCTAAGTCTTGTAGAACATATTTAAGAAACATTGGACCAGATATGGTGGCTCCTGTAATTCCAGATACTTTGGAGGCTAAGCCTGGAGGATGGCAAATTAGAGGCCAGTCTTAGAAGACAGAGTGAGATTCTGTCTGAAATAAAAATAAAAAAGGACTGGGGATATAGCTCAATGATAGAGCACCCCTGTGTTCAATCCCCAGTACCATAAAAATAAATAAATAAATAGGAAAGACACAAATAAACAAACAAAACATTGGGTCTGGCAGGGAATCCTCAGAAGACTCTGACAATGATACCAATCACACAGAGGATGCAGCCTCAACCTGTTCCCATCCTGAATATGCACGCTGCAGCTTCAGTGCCACCATCATGTTAGGCAAGTCTCCTAAAAGCTCTGTGTCTTTGGTTCACTATTTGTAAACTGGGAAGAATAATAACTGTTTCCTTGCCCACCTTGTGGGGTTGTTGTGAGGATCAGACGAAATAATATTGCAAAGTCCTTTGCAATCTGCTAAGTGCCTTATACAGAGAAAGTACCATTCTATTACTGTGCTGTCTACCCAGTGCCTGCTTACTTCTTCTCTTTGGTTCTTATCTCCTATTCTGAAGAATATGATGCTGGATTTTATTGAAAGCTGTTTACACATCTACTGAAATGACTATGTATGTATGTATTACGTATGTATGTATTTCTCTAGGCAGAATCAGCGTTAGGGTGCAAATTTGTAAAAATAAGAAAGGTGAAAAGCAAACTCTTAGAGTGTGTAGGGCTCTGATCCAGGTATCTGACTTACTTATTCCTCATTTCAAGTCCATAAAGGCAAAATGAACATTTCAGTATTAGACACAGAAATTGATGTAGAAAAGAGACAGAAAGGGCTGAAGTTATAGCTCAGAGGCTGTGCACTTGCCTGGCATGTGTGAGGCACTGGGTTCAAATCTCAGCACTGCATATAAATAAATAAATAAAGGTCCATTGACAACCAACAGTAATTTCTCTAGTTTAGGAGATAAAGGATTTGACTCCAGTCTTCCTCAGTATAGTTAAAATCACTCAGCACAGGGTCTGGCTCATAAAAAATATTCAATAAATGAATATTTTAAAATATTGCACTGAAGCCTCTATTGATGATGAGTAGACCCCCCCCCCATCACATTGGATAGGCCTATTGGAATCAGGTACTTGGAAAACATCCGGGAAAGGGACATTTGCAAATACTTTTGTTCTCAGCATTGAATATGCTCAAAAGACTGGTAGGGAGTCAGATTTCTATTAAGTTTGTTGTTGCTGAATTTTCCCTTTATTATGGATGATAAGGACACAGAATTTCCCAGTGGTGACCATTTTGTAGCATTTTTAGAATGTCTAGAAAATGCAGGGGTCACTAGAAGGCAGCATGGGTTAACTAAGAACCAATTTCTTTGGGAACAGGCCTATCAGCCTTGTGGATTAGAAAAATACCATAAATGGAATTATAAAAGACATCTTGATTTTCACAAACTATTTAGAGCCAGATAGAGAAAAGAGGTCTGGGAAGTCAGAAAATTTCAAACAATGGGTAGAAAAGTGAACCAAGAAACTGGTGGATCCTTGACCCTGCCCTATGTTACCGTTGTATTAATGCCTTACCAAAGGTGATGACATGCCCATCAGAACTGGAGATGATATAATCTGGGACAGATAGAGACCATGTTGCATGATAGAATAAACCAGCATTGAGTATATTTCCTGGCACACAATAGATATTCAACAAATTTCTGATGAGTTTTAGTGATTGTTGGTTAATTGTTTAGGACCAATGAGTAGAAGTTAGAGAGAAATATATTTTAGCCCTGTGAAAGGGCTAATATTAGTCCTTTGAAAAATTGGAAAGTGATGAACAGTAAGTTCCCCTTTTCTTGGAGGTGTAAAAGCAGAAAAATCCATGATCCTCTAGCAGGGAATTGAGGTAGGGGCCCTGTTGGGGCTTTGCTCAGGTCTCCCTGGGTGACCTTTACCATTTCTTATGTTTTGTTCTCAACATCTGTGTTCTTTTGCTTCTAGTTGTCAATAGTATATTATTTAGGAGTGTAGCTCCTTTGCCTTGAGTTCAAATAAACTCTTAAGAATAACTTGTCTCCTTTGATGCTGCCCTGTGACATCAGGCTGAGGCTGTGACTTGGTCTCAAGTCTCACTCTGCTTTGGTCTCTTTTCCTTCCTTTCCCTGCTTCTCCCAAGCTTACTGGTTACTCCTGAAAGTGCTTCCTGAATATATCATTTGCATACAAATCCTCATCTCAGGTCCTATTTCCAAACAAGCTGACCTAACACTTAATAAGGAATGAATTGGCCTGATCAATACTGAGAGAGAATAATTTCAGACCAAATAGTAGGGAAATACACTGATTTAGCAAACCTTACATTAGCTATCTTTCCAAAACCTGCACGTGGTGCACAATCCTATCTGTCTAAACTTAGGGTTCACAGTCGAACCCTGGAGGAACTGAGCCAGTAGGCCCTACAGGGCTTTCAGAGGTGGGTTGGTCTGTGGACAAGAGAGAAAACTGAAACAAGATGTACTAGCCTGGCAATGTCAATGGCAATGTAGGAACTGACCTCCAAGAGGAGAAAATCAACAGTTCAAATCACAGGATCCCAAACAGGAAAAAAACAGTGTATTCCACTTATCTCCAAGGGGAATATCAAAGTCCACTGGGAATAGCACCAAGGTTCATTGAGCTTATATCAGGGTCCCAACTAGTGGCTGGATGCCATTATCTAAGGCAAATACCTCTCCATACTGCCTAGACAGAAAAGTGGGAGGTAGTGAATTCTGTGACTTGAGGGACAAAGAGGTGCCTGTTTTCCAACAGAGGTGCCCCATGCTGGACTTTTAGCAAAAGAAATTTCAAGCTTTTCTGTCAGTGGCACTGAAACTTTTAGTAGACTATACTCTGGTTAGGGCTGGATACAGGGGCAGGGAAATGTTGGTAGGACTGTATGTGCCAAGTACACTGTTAGGTACTTTTTATCATTTTATCTTTAATCTTCACAACAGAGAAGAAAATATTTTTAATCTCATTTTTCATATTTGAAGACTGAGGCTTGGAGAGGTTACATTGAGTGTGCTAGGTCACTGATTAGACAGAATTCATAGACATCAAACAATAGCTAATTGAACAATGCTCTCTGTGGTCTGTGCCAGGGGAGTGGTGCAAATCATAATTGCATAAAAACAGAAGAAGCAGAGATTCCAAACCAGCTTTTAATAAATGAAAAAAATGTCAATCATCCTCACGCATTGCCTTCTAAAAGCCAGCTTCTTGGGAAGTGGAGAATTTCTTCTCTCAAGCTCTTTTCTGGGCATGAACATTCCAGAAACTTTTCTTAATTACTCATATAAGCTCCCCATTTGGCTTGGAGTAGAGGAGGAGAAAGCAACTTTAAAAAAATCTTTTTATCTATGTTACTTATTTAAATCTCTCAATATTAGTGAGGAAGATGTTAAACTTTTTGTTTGAGAGATCTTAGTCCACTTTCTGTTGCTATAACAAAAGTCCTGAGACTACAAACTTTATATAAAGAAAAATTTATTTCTTACAGTTCTGGAGGCTGGGAAGTCCAAGAGCATGGCACCAGCCTTTGGTGAGTGCTGCCTCAGAACATGGAAGAGGGTGTTCATGGTGAGACAGAGCAAGTGTGTGTCAGCTCACCAGTCCCATCATGGAGCCCCACCCTGTTGACCTCATCTAATCCCAATTAGATCCCAAAGGCCCCACCTCCAAATCCCATCCAAATGTAAGTTTGGGGGTTAAGTTATGACATAAGTTTCAGAGGGGATATTTCGCCAATGGCAGATAGGAAAACTGAAGGTCAGAGAACTTGCACTTTTCCCAAATCTTACAAACTATAAAGAGTTATATTTCCTGTGATTCTCTGTTGGTCATTTTGTACCTGTGCCTTCTTTTCTGTTACATTTTTGAAATTATTATGAAATGTATTTATATGTGATTGCTTATTTGGTCTCCTTGACTGCTTGTCTACTAGTCAAGGAATTTATTCCTTATTTTGGACTTTGTGAATAACTGATCCCTTCTGTGAGTTTTGCTTCTCAGGCCATAGCATAGTGGCACAGTGGCTCCTTGGTAATCATCTGTGACCTTGGTCAGTATAGACAACCAAGCAAGAAAATTTAGACTAAAGAGTCTGTTTTATACATTAGGATATCCAGGGATTGAGAGTGTAGCTCAATGATAGATTATATGCTTAGCAAGGCCCTGGGTTCAAAAGAAAAAAAGAAAAAGAAACAGAAATGAGAATATCCAGATAGATGAATATCCTTAAGAAATGTATATCTTTTCAAAGTCTTCTATTGTGGCTGTGTATTATTCTGCCCATCCAGCACCTCTCCCCTCTTCCAGGAAAAGACCCTTTAACTTCTCCTCCAGTGGGCTTTAGTGTGTACTGACCATCATTCCTGTGGGCCACAGCAGTTGGTTCATGGAGAGGGCACATGACCCAACCCAGGCCAATCAGAACAGTGTCCTGGAATTTTCTGAACTGGAGCTGAGTGGAAGGGTTTCTCTCATGTGGAAAGGCATAGAAGATATGTGCTGCCACTTCCAGGCGCCTTTGTCCATCTTTGGAAAGAAAGTTATTTTGAGAGGAGGGTCACATGTAAAAGGAAGTAGAGACCAGGAACGGAAGCACATGAATGTTGGAGCACTGATAGAGTTCATGTTCCTGGTTCTCTAATTCCAAGCCCAAGTGTGATCCCAAAACACCCCCTTGTTCCCCAAGCTAGTCTGAGTTGTGGTCTGTCACTTGCAACCCAATCTTCTGTAATATATATATTTTTCCTATAGCTTCTTCTTAACCCAAGGCCTAGATAATACCTGACCCTGAAATCAGTAGTTTTAAGTTAGGCCTTTGGGACTGCTGTGAAAGGGACAGACTTAACGGCTGCTTCCTCTGAAGCTAGAGTGACTGCCCACCTTAGTTTGCTCAGGATGTTCTGGTTACACCTGTGGCCCTCATGTAATTATTAGTAGTGTCTCCTCTTAGGCTTAGAGAGCCTGACTTGGATGATCAGTGAAGGCTCATCTCACCTCTCCCCTTTCTGAAGACTTTTTGGATCCCCTAACCTCCTCCTATGGGTGGAAGCCCCTGGGAAACAGCGAGGAGACACAGTTCACCTGCAGTCTAGCTCAGGGTAGCTTGTGCAATATCCTTCACTGTGTCCAAGTTCTGCCAGTGTTGAATGCATTGAATATTTATGCCTTAAAATAATGATTAAATAAACTTCTATAAAGGAAATTAATTCGATTGATCCACAGTAGTCATGATCTGGAGTTCTATTAATTCAAGATGAAAATCTTCTAAGATTTTATGGAAATTATTATTATTATTACTATTACTATTTTTGTTGCTGGGGGTTGAACCCAGGGCCTTGAAAATACCAGGCAAGTGCTGTACTACTGCGCTCTATCCCCTAACCCTAATGGATTTTTTACTATAAAAACTGTGAACATGTGCTTTTATTTAATCCTGTAAGGTCAGTCATATCTCCACTTTTATGGAATAAGGAATTGATGCTCAAGGAGGTGACCCACATGCCCCCTACACCATGGGGCCTATACGTGTCATAGAAGTCGTAAATTGACTTACTCCTGAATGCCAAGCAGCACAACAGAGACTGAGTAGCTAGAGTTCTGAGTGTGATTTAAGTACTCCCAATCTCATTTAAATATGGAATTCAAGGCTGGGGATATAGCTCAGTATGAGGGGTGCTTGCCTAGCATGTGTGAGGCATTGGGTTCAATCCCCAGAACAGGAAAAAAAAATCACAGAAGAAGAAAAGAAAAGAAGAAGGATTTCAGTACCAGCTTGCTTCCTACTGCTATTTGCCTGGGAAGATCACAGTCACTGTCCAGTCCATTTCAGACAGAGTCACATGGAATAAGAACCACCATAAGCATGTCTCCACTGCTGCATTAATGAAATTGTGGTTTATTTTGGCTCACAGTTTTAGAGGTTTGAGTCCATGATGGGTTGCTTTGGGCCTGGGGGCTGTAGTGCCTGGTACAGTAAAACCCCTCACCTCATGGCCAGGATGGGAAAGACAGAAAGAACCCAGGGTTCCAGGATCCCCTTCAAGGGCATGTTCCCAATACCCTGAGGACCTCCCACTAGGCCCCACTGCTTAAGGTTTCCAGCTCTCAATATAGTCAAACTGGGTATCAACTTTTAACACATGGGCCTCTGGAGTCATTTATGATCCAAACTATAGAAGTAACTATGAGAAAATCATCTGGAGCTTTCCTGACATGGATACATAAGCTAGGGTAGAACTTTCTTTTCCTTTCTTTGAGTGAGGGCCAAAGGCAGGCGTATGTTTTTTACTTAGTTCCTTGAAGTGATTCTTATATGATAATTTTCTTTAGCGTAATCATAGCTTGGTTCAACATTCTCAGAATTGATAATTTTTCTTTTCTTTTTTGGGGGAGGTGCCTTGGAATCATAGAGAAATAATAATCATTTGGTGTGGTTTTCTTGATTAAAGGAATTGTAAATGACTATTTGAAAAACTCAAGGAAGGTTCCTTCTTGGATTTATATCAAATAAAACTTGTGCCTATAATTCACCTTACAGAGCAATTGGCTATTCTTTAAAAGTTCAAACACTGACAGTAAAATAAGAAAAATGAGAACAATCATGTCATTAGGCCTCAATTAGCAAAATGTCTCAGGGCATGGGTTTGTCCAACCATTTGGTAGGAAGGGCTTTTTCTTCTTTTTCCCTATGTAGTGTAATTTGGGCAACATCAAGAAAGACCCACACATCCAAAAACTGTCACTGCCCTGGATTACAAATTGCCTGAATTTCTTTAGGAAAGTATGATAGTTAATTTTATTTGCCAACTTGACTGGGCCATAAGGTGCCCAGATATTTGGTCAAATATGACTCTGGATATTTCCGTGAGGGTGTTTTTGCATGAGGCTAGCATTTCAGTTGGTAGACTGAATTAAACAGATTGCCCTCTCTAATGTGAGGGGGGCTCATTGAATCAGTTAAATGGACCAAGAAGGCTGACCCTCCCCTGTGAGAGAGAGTGCCTTCTAATTGACAGTCTTTAAACTAGGGCAGTATTTCTTCCCTACCCTTAAACTGAAACATCAGCTCTTTCTGGGTCGTAAGCCCACCAACCTTTGGATAGGAACTACACCTTTGGTTCTCCAGGTGATTTATGTTCCAGAGACAGGACCTCTTTGTGCTATAGTCACCAAGGTACACATGTTCTGGAATAAAGGCCACACAAAGTGCAGATTTCCAATGAAGTTGAAAGGAGAGTTGAAGGAAGGCAAGAGAAATGCCACCGCAGGCTAAGTTGTCTTCACTTTGAAAATGTTTCCCATAGCAATCCTCTGGGGGTTCATCCCCCCCACCCCCCGTCCCACCCATGAGCTTCTCCTCTCTTCCAAGAGTGGAATTTGGTTGGAGAGGAAAATGGAGGCCCAGCTCTTCTTCTGTAGAGGTGGATTCTCTCAGGTCCCAGGCAGCTGACTGCAGGAAAGTTGGCAAAGCAAGAGCAGGTGCTCCTGAGTGACAGCTTGTGCAGACATGCTGCAGGACTCGAGGCACGGGGCATTTCTGAAGGAACTGGCATCACCCACCTCCTCACCCTGAGGTCTGGAGCAATGTTCTCAATAGCACTGCTGTCTGTCAAAGGGAAAAGAGGTGGAATTAAGTGCTTTTGTTTCTTTTGTTTTGTAAGAGAAGATGTTAGATATCCTGATGTAGTTATCTTGCTAATTACCAATGGCTTATACCTGGGGAAAGTAGCCACCCCAGGGAGAGGAGGAGTCCAATTGACTGTGGGATCCCAGGCCTCAGCTCCCTGCCCTGCCCTTCCTCCTCCCCCATCTCCCTACCTGAAGCCCTTAGTCCTTTCAGCTCCCTGAGGCTGGTAACCCTCATCCACCTCCAGAGTGGGTGTGCCTTCTTCGGGTTGTCCACCTTTGCCAGCAGGTGGATTGGATGCCTGTGTCAGAGGTGGATGCACCATTGGGATCTCTCTAGCCCTTTCATGGTTTCCCGGTTTCCTTCTGCTTTCCCCTTTAGAATGCTTTCACTTCCTGCAGCTACAACTGCGAATCTTCATCAGAGGAACTGCCTATTGTAGTACTTATGGCAATGAGTTGTAATTTCCTGGGAGCTTTCTGAGAGAAGGAGCTGTTTTATTCACCACTGTAGCCCAGGACCTGCCAATGGACTCAGTGGGAGCTTGTAAAGAAATGAACAAGTCATTAACTGTAGCTATCAGAATCAAGTCCAGTATCAGAATGAACCCAGGAACATATCTGGGCACCTCTTGGGACTGGGGTCACTTCTTTTCCATGCCCTTCCTGGGATTCTCCAGTCACCTGCATACTCTTGGCCTTTGGCTACCAATCCTACTTCCCAACAGATCTTACTCTTAAAAAACATGTACCTATGTTACCCCTGTTCATCTTTCTCTGCAGCTTCCGCCTGGTGGGCTCCACCAGAGGATTTACATTCACCATTCACCTCTTAACTTTCAGCTCACTGTTGGATTGTTTTTTTTTTCTTTTTTCTTTTTTCCTCTGTGCTGGGGACTGAACCCAGTGCCTCAGGATGCCAAGCAAGTGCTCTATCACTGAGCTACATCCCCAGCCCTCACTGTTGGCTTCTGACCTGCATGTGAGTTCCATCCTCAGCCCAGCGTCCCCACATCAGCTCTCCACTTTTGTTCCCAGCCTATAAGTCATGCCCAGCAGCTTCCCTGTCTAGAAGGCGGGATCAGGAAATTGGATTCTCATCACTACACCCCCAGCCCACTCCTCTGTCCCACCCAGAGTCAATGTAGGTGGAATGCAGCTGTGACAGAGAAGGCCAGCCTGTTACCACAGCATAGTCTCCAGCACGTCCAGGCAGGCCTGGGCAGGTTACTAGGGGTTCTGTTGACACGAAGGATAGCCTGAAGCTTTCTCAGAAGAAAGAAACCACAGTGATGGCTTGGGACTGACTCTTGGCCTGGGTGGAGATGTGGGCAGACTGGAGGACCTTCGGCACTTTTAGTTACCATGGGGTTTGGTGGACCATGGGCTGAATTCTCCTGAGGGAAGCTGCTGAGGCCTATCTATCAAGTTTATTTGGGGGCAGGGATGAGGTATGAAAAGAATAAGTTGAATAAAGAAATGAAAGAGCTGAGCATGGTGGTGCAGCTACTTGGGAGGCTGAGGCAAGAGGATGGCAAGTTCGAGGCCAGTCTGGGTAATTCAGTGAAACACTGACTCAAAAATCAGTAACAAGAGCTGGGAATGTTGCTCATTAAGTTGTAGAGCACCCCTGGGTTCAAGCCTCAGTACCACAAAAAAAATAATAATAATAAAGAAGAAGGAAGGAAGACAGATGAAAAGAAATGAAAGGAGCTTGAGAGAAAGAGTCCCCTTCTGGAAGTGGAGGCCCACCAGTTCAGGAAGAAGGCCCTAGAAACAGTCTAGAAGTGGGGAGAGACATTGGAAGGGGCTATTTAGTGGCACCTAGACCTCTTGGACTGAAAAAAAAAAAAGTGCTTAAAAATGGGCTTTGTGAACTTATCACTTTCTCTTGCTCAGGTGGCAAACGCCTACTTTAATCAAACATACACAGGCAGGTGATGAGCACTTGGGGAGCCAGGCTGGGCAGGAAATGATGGTGACCTTGGCTAGACTGTCAAGCAGAGGACGGGGGGATGTAAATCATTAACAGGAGGCCTGGGGATTTCCTAGACACCCTCATTACAGGTCTTGGGCACAGGGAACCATGGGAGGAGCTACAAAAATGAAAAGGCTCCTTGCAAGATGGTCCCTGGAGGAAGGTCTGGGCTCTGACCTGTCTAGTATCAGGTTTCCGCTGTCTTCATATCTACCACACTGCCCCTTCCAGAGCCTCATCCGCCCACACCCATGCTGTTGTCAGAAACTCCAGACAACTCCCCCTGCCTCTTTTTCCTTCAACAAATATGTATTTACTGTCTCCCTTGCCCCAGGCATTAGGGGAAACAGCAGAGAACAAAACAGATCAAGTACCTGCTTGAGAAGCTTCCTTCTAGAGGGAGGACACAGACACGAATGTGTAGCATGTCAGAGGCTAGCAAGTTCATGGAGAGAAACTAATCAGAGAAGGGGAAAAAGCAAGGCTGGGATAACAGATGGGGAAGGGGTTCAATGTTACAGATAGAGTTCCAGGAAGATCTTGCATCTGAAGCTTCAGTTAAGCTCCTTCTTTATGGCAGACCACATGATGCCCAATGGGTACAGTATCAATTATGAACGAAAGGATGTGACCCTGCCTTTGTGAAGTTCACAGGCTAGCTCCTTTCCTGCACACCTCGACTCTTTCAACAGGGATACCCTGCTGATCTTCCTCCAACACAGGCACCGTCACATCACTACCCTACTTAAAACTCTTCCATGTCAGTTCAGTGCCTTGAGGTTCGACTTTCTGGCTCTTTGGCAGGCTTTAGCCTTTTATACCCCTGCCCACCACTGTTCCAGTCTGGCATCCTCCCCACTCTCACTAGGGAGTCTAATTTGCCTGGGCGTCTTGGTTCATGCCTGTCATTCCACCGTCGTTATTAATAGTGTGCCACTTTGCTCTCAAAAGCCTCTCAATTTGGACAAGATATCATATGGTCACATTGTTGGTAACACATACCTACTGCTTCTGCAACAGGAAATACTCACCATTGTTCAAAATTACTTTCTACTTTCCAGCTGCCTCACTTTGTTGGTGCTCTTCCCTGGATCTGGGTTATGCTCTTCTGTCCCACTTATCTGATGAAATTCTCTGTGTCCTAAAAACCAGCTTGGGTGTCACTTCTGTCTGAGATCTGGGCTGTCTCACCTGCATCCCTCTACTGAGTAGCATCCTCTGCTCCCCCAGTGGGCACCCCTTCTCTAGCACAGTGCACCACATGCCTTTGTCTTGCTGTCCCCTCCTCCTCCCCAGCACTGGGGTGGGACTTTCACACTGTTTGGCACTGAGCCCCAGGGCCTGGCAGAACCTCTGAACCAGAGTCGAAACTGCGTGTTGACTGGGTTGGATTCAGAGTGGTTGAGCTCTTCTGCAAATATAGTGGCTTAAAGGCTTTGAATGAAACTGCTAGAACTTGAAGTGGACTGGGTCCACTGTACTTTATTGTTTGTTTCCAATCCATCATGTAATTTCTTAAATGTCATGTGAAGTTGGTGTCCCAGTGGTGGATCGCTAATTGATCTGCACCTTCTTTTTCTGGCTTGCAGGTGCTTTCTTACCTGAACTAGGAAATAGCTCACCATTCCAGATCCCCACCTCCTGGGGAAGAGCAGCTGTGACATGCACCTTATCTCTGAGTCTTGATTAAGGAGTAAAGAAGGATATTCTCAGCTTAGGAGGACTGAGATAAAGGGAAAATGAGGTATGGTATGAAGAGTAGGGGGAAAAATTCATTGCTTATCCAAAACTGACATGAGAGGTTTCTAGAAAAGAAAGCATCCAATGGGAACATTTTGTTGTCAGTAGAATATTTTTTAGATAACTGGAAGAGGCAAGAGCGACTCCATATTTATTAGTCTGATCAAGGGAAGACCACAGAGGAAGTTTTACCAGTAGTTTTAAAGAAAGGAGGCCAGTGCTGGGTGTGGTGGTGCAGCCCTGCAATCCCAGCAGCTCAGGAGGCTGAGCAGGAGGATTGCAAGTTCAAGACCAGCCTCAGCAACTTAGTGAGGCCCTAAGCAACATAGAAGACTCTGTCTCAAAATAAAAAATAAAAAGGGCTATGGATGTGGTTCAGTGGTAAGCTCCCCTGTGGTTCAATCCCCGGTTTTAAAAAAAAAAAAGAAGAAGAAGAAGAAAGAAAGGAAATCAGTGAAGAGAAGGGGGACTTGAGGCAAGGGATTCAGCACAAACTATGATGTTGAAGTGCAGTGTACCATTCATTCAGGTGGTCCTTTACCCATGTATATTCACACAAGTATGGAGTACCTCTCCGGGCCAGACGCTGTGCTAGTTGTGTTCTAAAATACAGTTGATGGGAATGGGGTTTGATGCTGCACACCTGTGACCCCAGCTACTCAGGAGGCTGAGGCAGGAGGATCATAAGTTTGAGGCCAGCCTGGGCAATTTACTGAGACCCTATCTTAAGATAAAACAAAAAGGGTTGGGAGCTGGGGTTGTAGCTCAGTGGTGGAGTGCTTGCCTAGCACATGTGAGGCACTGGGTTCAATCCACAGCACCACATAAAACTAAATAAAGGTATTGAGTCCATTTACTACTAAAAATATATTTTTTAGAAAAGTGTTGGGGATGGGATTCAGTGGTAGAGTGCTTGCTTAGCATGCATAAAGGTCCTGGGTTCAATCTTAAGTACCTTTAAAAAAAATTGGTGAGAAAAACAAAACACCCAGTCCACACCAATCTAGTGGGGAAGCCAGAAGACAATGAAATGCTCATTAACAACTGTGGCAAGGTTAGGAAGGAACCCCCAGGACTCTAGGGGCATCACAGTGCTGGGGACAGGCAGAGGCTGACCCAAGGAATGGACAGGTGAATTATAAGCTTATGGATGAATGTGGGTCAGCTGAGGCTGGCATGGGTGGGACAGGGAGGCTCCGGGCCAGTAAGTAGTATGTAATAAGGCCTTTTGCTCCAGAGAGGATGGCACAGCCAAGCCGGCTCAGAGTCCTGAGAGTGAGGCAAGCAGGACAAGGTCATGCAGAGCTGTGTCACCTGGTGTGGGGGACCTTTGTGCCTAGAGCCTGAGATGGTGCAAGAGTTAAATGGTGGAGTGAGAGTGGAGAGTACGAAAGTGTCACCTGATCAGATATATGCTTTCAAAACTTCAGTCTAGCTGCGGGGTGAAAAGATTTCAAAGTGGAGAGATCACTTAGAAAGTCATGGCAAGAACCCAGGCAAGAAAGGGGTGGACATTCAGACCAGGGAGGGTGTCGTGTGACTTCTGATAACCCGTCCCATTGGTGCAGTCCTATGAAGGAGCTACTGAGATAAGGCTTAGGGCAAATAAACCTGTGAAGTGTCTTATTTACAGCAAATGCTCCACAGGTATGTGGTTCCCTTGCCTTCTGAGATGAGGCAGCTACCTGACCCTTTGCCGAGGTTCCTGGGCCTGCTGGGCTCTGCGGTCTGAGATGATTTTTGTTTTATTCACGAGAGTGGCCCTGGTTTGTGCAGGGCAATGGGAACAGGAAACAGACTGAGACACACTGTAAGGAAGTTCCTTTCCAAACTAGAAAGACAGGGCAAACTGAATAGATCCTAGAAGTACCCTGGCCACATGCACCAGTGCAAGTTCCACAGGTAAAGAATGATATGGTCTCTGTCATGACGGGAGGGCCAACACTTCCCACCCCCACCACCCTAAGAAGGCTCTAGACTCTGGGGTTGCTGTCAATTCTGGGCCTTCCTTGGGAAACTTTTCCTTCCCTTGTAGCCAGTTGGGTAATGAAAGTTGCATAGAACTGAGATCCAGTAGCTCAGATAAAGGCCTCTGTGTTCATCTGAGTGTGTGCAATATCGGGTGACAGGCTCTTCCAATGGAAATAAAGAGTGGCTGCCCTCCAACTCAGCAGAGGGAAAGGCCTCCCCGGCTTCGTGTGCTCAGCTGGAACAAAGGCCTCCCCATTGGTTAGCTGACAAAGTGCACAACTAAGACAGACCCACACATTTGTATTCATCAGATGGTGTTATTGTAAGCACAGTCAGAACTGCTTCTGGTTAGAAGAAAAATGTCATTTTATTATTTTTCCCTCTAAAAGAAACAAGCAATAAACAAAGGAGAGCTCACTTTGACACCTTGAAAGCAAATCACTCATTCCTGAAGACAAATCTGGGCAAAAAAATCTTGCAAAACTCACTGTAACAGAAATGAGTGCTGCCTTAGAAGCCTGGAACCACGAAAGAAAGTCGCACTTCATTTCAGTACCCAAATAAGGATGGCATTAACCCAGCAGCTTGGCTGTCAATAAATAGCTCCCTTCAGAGTGTCCCTTGCATATTTCAGAAAGGCAACCAAACGGATGCACCCATCTCGTCTCTCAGCTGCAGATGCCTGGCAGCAGGGCCCTCTTCCGCCTGGGCCAGTTGGCTGCCCATTCATCCTGAAGCTTCCCTCCTGGTCCTGCCTGTCATGAAGATGCCAATAACCCTACCATGAGACTTCTCCTTTGAGTGGCCAGGGAACAATTGGAGGGTTCTGAGCAGAAGAGAAACATGCTCTGCCTTGCTTTATTTGTTTGTTTGTTTGTTTGTTTGTTTGTTTGTTTAATTAGTTATACATGACAGTAGAATGCATTCATGCACTTTGATATATCATACATAAATGGGGTACAATTTCCCCTTTTTCTGATTGTACACGTTGTAGAATCACATTGGTCATGCAGTCATATATGTACATAAAATAATAATGTCTGTTTCATTCTACTATCATTGCTATCCCCATATCCCCTCCCCTCCCATCACTCCCCCCTACCTAATCTAAAGTAACTCTAGTCATCCCTAGTGTCCCCCTCTTACTGTGAATTAACATCTACATATCAGAGAAAACATTCAGTCTTTGTTTTTTGGGGACTGAATTATTTTGCTTAGCATGACAGTCTTCAACTCCATCCATTTACCAGTAAATGCCATAATTTCATTCTTCTTCAAGACTGAGTAATATTTCATTGTGTGTATGTACCACCTTTTCTTTAAAAGGCACCTAGGTTGGTTCCATAGTTTAGCTATTATGAATTGAGCTGCTATAAACATTGACATGGCCATGTCACTGTAGTATGCTGATTTTAAGTCCTTTGGGTATAGACCGAGGAGTGGGATAGCTGGTTCAAATGGTGGTTCCATTTCAAGTTTTCTGAGGAATCTCCATGCTGTTTTCCAGAGTGGTTGCCGCAATTTGCAGTTCCACCAGCAGTGTATGAGTGTACCTTTTCCCCCACATCCTTGCCAACAATTTTTGTTGCTTGTATTCTTAATAATTGTCATTCTGACTGGAGTGAGATAAAATCTTAGCAAGAAAAGTGAAGCAGGAGGAATAGCAAAGCAAACTTTAAACTATATTAAAGAACTATAGTAACAAAAACAGGATGGTACTGGCACCAAAACAGACATGTAGACCAATGATACAGAATAGAAGACCCAGAGACAAATCCACACAAATACAGTTACCTCATAGTAGATAAAGGTGCCAAAAATATTCACTGAGAATAGATAGTCTATTCAACAAATGCTGGGAAAATGGAAAGCCACATGTAACAAAATGAAATTAAACCTCTCTCCCTTGCATGAGATGCAACTCAACTCAAAGTGGATCACAGACTTAGGCACTGGAATAGAGACCCTGCGCCTACTAGAAGAAAAACTAGGCCCAAATCTTCACCATGTCAACCTAGGATCTGACTTCCTTAACAAGACTCCTAGAATGCAAGAAGTAAAATCAAGAATTAATAAATGGTATGGACTCAAACTAAAAAGCTTATTCTCAGCAAAAGAAACAATAATGTGAAGAGAGAGTTGACATATTGGGAGAAAATCTTTACCACCTACACCTCAGATAAAGCATTAATGTCTAGGATATATAAAGAACTCAAAAAATTTAACACCAAAAAAACCAAATAACCCAATCAATAAATTGGCTAAAGAACTGAACAGACACTCCACAGAAGGAGATATACAATCAATCAACAAAGATGTGAAAAAATGTTCAACATCTCTTGCAATTAGATAAATGCTAATCACAACTACCCTGCCTTGCTTTTTTTTAACAGGGTCACATTGTTGCTGTGTTGAAAACAAACTGTAGGGGGTGAGTGGCAGCAGGGAGATCTGGGAGGAGCCTGTCCATGTGCAGCAAGGGGCTTGGACCACAATGGTGGCAGCAGAGGTGGTGATGTTCAGTAGATCCTGGATGTATTTTAAAGGTAGGATTGACTGATTGAAAAGTAAGAGAAAAAGAGGAGACAAGGGCTGGGGATGTAGCTCAGCGGTAGAGCACTTGCCTAGAATGCAAAGGCTCCATCCCCAGTCCTGGGGGGGGGGGGGGGGGCAGGATGGTGTCAAGGAAGACTCCAAGGTCCTGGGGCTGAGAACTAGCATGGATGGAGCCACCAGCAACTGACATCACATTCCCTGAGTAGAAAATTAGCTCTCTTCATTCTGTTTGCTCAGACAAGCCCTGTGATTGTCACTTGCTGGTAATTGGAAATCATGAAGGCTGTTTTCTCACTTGATTCACTCAAGATTATATTTACTTCTAGCAAGCAGACTACTGTCATTTGTAAGGCCAACAGGGAAACACACGGGTTTTTATAAATAGCAATTTTATAAGCAAACTTCCTGACCATGATCTAGTAGCATTAAAATAAATTAGTATGAGGACAAATCTTAATATTTAAGGAGAGATATGTACTTACATAATCATTGACTCAACAAAGAATGGAAAGAGAAATTCTTATTGCTAAAAAACAAGAAAAAGAAGAAACACAAAAATAAAAAAAAAAACCAGCAAAAGTTGTTCTTATAGAAAAATGTATGGCCTATACCTTATTACCAAAAGCAATCTACAGATTCAATGCAATCCCCATCAAAAATACCAATGACATTCTTCATAGAATTAGAAATAGCAGTTCTAAAATCCATTTGGAAGAACAGAAGACACAGAACAGCCAAAGTAATTCTAATCATTAAAAGTAATGCAGCAGGAAACACAATACCTGACGCCCAATTATACCACAGAAATATAGTAACTAAAACTGCATGGTACTGGTATAAAAACAGACACATAGACCAATGGTGCAGAATAGAAGACACAGAAACAAACCCACATATTTACAGTGACTGATCCTTGATATTGGTGCCAAAAACATAGGTTGGAGAAAGGACAGACTTTTTAACTAATTATGCAGGGAAAACTAGTTATCCACATGTAGAAGAATGAAACTAGACCCTTTTCTCTCACCCTGCACAAAAATCTGAAATAGATCAAAGACCTAGGAATTAGACCCAAACCTTTGCAATTCCTAGAAGAAAACATAGATTCAGTATTCCAATATGCAGGTGCAGGCAATGACTTTCTCAATAGGACCCCTAATGCCTAGGAAATAATACCAAGAGCTAATAA
>JAJEJO010001523.1:90163-131974 GCA_020662805.1 Glaucomys volans
AAAAAAAAAAAATCAATAAATGGGAAAATGGACTCAACAGACATGTCTCAAATAAAGAAATACAAATGAAATTTTTCGAAAAGTGTTTCTTTAGTCTGTTTGCCCATTCAACAAATACATGAAAAAATGTTCAACATCTTTAGCAATTAGGGAAATACAAATCAAAACTATACTGAGATTTCACCTCACTCCAACTAGAATGGCAACCATCAAGAACACAAAACTGGGACTGGTGTTGTAGCTCAGTGGTAGAGAGTTTGCCTCGCAAGAGTGAGACCCTGAGTTCAGTCCTGGAAGGGAAGAATACAAACAATAATAAATGCTGCAGTGGATGTGAGGAAAAAGGAGCACTTTTATTCTTGATGGGATTATAAATTTGCAGAACTACTATGGAAATCAGTATGGAGGCTCTTCAAAAGATTAGGCATAGAACCACCATATGACCCAGCTTTGCCACTCCTTGGTGTTTATTCCAAAGAATGAAAATCATCATGCTATAGTGATACATGCATATCCATGTTTATAGCAACACAATTCACAATAGTCAAACTACGGAACTAGCCTAGGTGACCATCAACAGATGAAGGAATAAAGAAAATGTGATATGTATACACAGTGGAGTATTATTCAGTTATGAGAAAGAATGAAATTATGTCATTTGCAGGAAAATGGATGAAACTCCAAAGCATCATGTTAAGTGAAATAAGCCAAACTCACAAAGTCAAGGGTTGTGCTTTCTCTCATATGTGGAACTGGAGAGAAAAAAAGAAAAAAAAAAAAAGTGTTGTGTGGCAGGAAGGTCTCATGAAAATAGAAGAGAGACCAGTACAGTAGAGGGAAGGGATCGGGGGAGGGAGGAGGGAAGCGAAAGGGGACATTGGGGTACGAAATTGACTAAATGAGATTGTTTCATTGTGTGCAGGTACAAATACGAATTCCACTATAACATGTAATTGCTATGCACCAATAAAAGTTTAAAAATAAAAACAACATTTAAAAAATTATTGCCTATAATACCCTTTCTATGGGAGAATAAATAATAAAATGTATAGGAAACTAAGTACTTGTCTTAAGGAATTTGTGAAATAATGAAAAAAAATAAAGCAAAGAAACTAGGAAAAGGGGATTTGTAATAAAAGTTCAAATTAATTAAATATGGATCAAGTTAATTTTAATGTGATTTATTAAAATTTAAATATAACGTTTATTTAAAAGCTGTAAATAAATCTAAAATCTGATTTCTTAAAATAGCCTAAGTCTTTCAAAACCTTAATAAGTGAAAAAGAAAAAAAAAACTTAATCCCTTGGCAGTAAATTCAAAAATTCAAAAGAAAAGGGTGACTTCTTGGCATTGTACGAATTACTAACTCTGACTCAAGAGACAGAGGGAAACTTAAATAGACCCATTGGAGTGACTTTGAAAGGGAATAAAAAGATGTGCATTTGAAAAAGGCCCCAGGGTCAGCTGGTTCACCTTATAACTTAATAACTCACCTCCAACCTGTCACTTAATTAGGATTGGCCTTCAGGACACGCAATGTAATGAATATCTTACCATTAAAATGTGGTTAGCTGGCAAAAATAGAGAGCATGTCAGGGAGGAGGTGGCAGGATGGGTGCATTTAATAAAGAGCAAGTGTATAAATTTGTATAAATTGATGGAACAAGATAGAAAGGTATAAGTATATTATTTAATGATAACCATCAGAAAAACTCAAATTAAGACTTGTTTATAAAGATCAACAAGGGGAGAAGTGGGAGGAGGAAGTGGGAAGAGGAGTAAGCGCACTGACTTCACCATGCTTCATGTCAAGGAGTCAGTAGATGCTGTCTCAGAGAGATAAAGCATGGAATAAAAATCAAAGTCAGGTCCTAAGTTGACATGATGAAGAGTCGGACCTACTTTTTCTTCTTTTAGGTGCAGGGTCTCTGGTCTAATTCCTGGGTCCTTGATCCATTTTGAGTTGAATTTTGTGCAGGGTGAGAGACAGGTGTATAGTTTCATTTTGCTGCATATGGATTTCCAGTTTTCCCAGCACCATTTGTTGAAGAGGCTATCTTTTCTCCATTGTATGTTTTTGGCACCTTTGTCTAGTATGAGAAAACTGTATTTATGTGGGTTTGTCTCTGTGTCCTCTATTCTGTACTATTGGTCTACCTGTCTATTTTGGTGCCAATACCATGTCATTTTTGTTACTATTGCTCTGTAGTATAGTTGAAGGTCTGGTATTATAAACCACCTGCTTTGCTCCTCCTGCTAAGGATTGCTTTAGCTATTCTGGGTCTCTTATTCTTCCAAATGACTTTCATGATTGCTTTCTCTATTTCTGTGAGGTACATCATTGGGATTTTAATTGGAATTGCATTGAATTTGTAGAGCTCTTTTGGTAGTATGGCCATTTGGACAATATTAATTCTGCCTATCCAAGAACATGGGAGATTTTTCCATCTTCTAAGGTTTTCTTCAATTTCTTTCTTTAGTATTTTGAGTTCTCATTGTAGAGGTCTTTCACCTCTTTTGTTAAATTGATTCCCAAGTATTTTATTGTTTTTGAGGCTATTGTGAACGGGGTAGCTTTTCCTAATTTCTCTTTCAGAGGATTCATCACTTATGAATAAAATGCAGGAATAAAAAATTGGGATAGATTCAAACTAAAAAGTTTTTTCTCAGCAAAGGAAAAATGAACAATGTGAAGAGACAGCCTACAGAGTGGGAGAAAATCTTTGCCACACACACATCAGATAGAGCACTAATCTCCAAACTCTACAAAGAACTCAACAAAATTTTACACCAAGAATACAAATAACACAATCAATAAATGGGCTAAGAAAATGAGCAGACACTTCCCAGAAGATCTTCAAGCAATCAACAGATATATGCAAAAATGTTTAACATCTCTAGTAATAAGAGAAATGCAAATCAAAACTACCCTAAGATTTCATCTCACCCCAATTAGAATGGCTATTATCAAGAATACAAGCAACAATAGGTGTTGGTGAGGATGTGGGGAAAAAGGTACACTCATACATTGCTGGTGGGGCTGCAAATTGGTGCAGCCACTCTGGAAAGCAGTATGGAGATTCCTCAGAAAACTTGGAATGGAACCACTATTTGACCCAGCTGTCCCACTCCTTGGCCGATACCCAAAGGACTTAAAATCAGCATACTACAGTGATGCAGCCACATCAATGTTTATAGCCACTCAACTCACAATAGCTAGATTGTGGAACCAACCTAGATGCCCTTCAATAGATGAATGGATAAAGAAACTGTGGTGTCTATACACAAAGGAATATTGTTCAGCCATAAAGAAGAATAAAATTATGGCATTTGCAGGTAAATAGATAGAATTGGAGAATATCATGTTAAGTGACATAAGCCAATCCCAAAAAACCAAAGGTTGAATGATTTCTCTGATAAGTGGATGATGATACATAATGGGGGGTAGAGGGGAGGCAAGAATGGAGGAAGGATGGATTGTATAGAGGAAAATGAGGGGTGGGGAGAGGGTGGGGGGAAGGAAAGATGAGACAAACATCATTACCCCATGTACGTGTATGATTACGCAAATGGTATGACTCTACTTTATGAACAACCAGATAAACGAAAGTTGTACCCCATTTGTGTACAATGAATCAAAATTAAAAAAGAAAAAATAATAAAAAAAGAATGAATCTGAGAGAAAATAATGCATATGTAATTTAGATAGTATTCTCTACACAGTCAAATACTCCTAATCCAGTAAATTGAGATATTTTTTTAAAAAATCAAAGTATGGACGTTAAAGTTATGATGAGAACTACCAGAAGTCAAAATTAAAGCAGTCATTTCTGAGCGGAAACTGTACTTTTATTTTGTACCCTTATGTTCTGTTTGTATTTTAAAAATCAATTGTTATAAATAGCAAAACTCATATCTATTGCTATGGCTTGGGTGTCACCCAAGGGTCCATTGTGGGCCAGATCCACAAGGTGTCACTAGTTGAAGTGGTGGAACCTTTAAGAGGTGGGGCCTAGTGAGAGGTCATTAGGTCATTGGGGGCGTGTCATATTTTTCCTACTACCCCTTGGTAGTTCTTGCCCCACTGGGTGGTTCTTGAGAGAGGGTTATTATAAAAAATAAAAAGTCAACCCAGCTCCTCCTGTCCTCTCTGGCTTCCTGTTTGATATGTGACCACTTTAACTCAAGCTCCTGTGACAGGCTGACAGATTTGGCTCCGTAGAAATGTTACAGGCCAGGCTATATGGGAAATGACTAAAGAGACTCCATTTTGCTCTGAGACTCCATGTTATGTAGGAAATGATCTTCTCCAAAGGGAACGCCCCACCTCTGTACCCACCAACAATTGCTTAGCTTCTCCCAAGGGAACACCCCACCTCTGTACCCATCATCAGTTACTTAGCATGACATGTTTAACAATACAAAATGACAATTCTTATGTGATAAAAAAATTTTCTTTTTTGATTCCTATTTCTCCTAAACAATGCACCATGTGAATGGTGTCAATAATGATAGTATGGATGTTAGTAACCATTCTTTAGTTTGTACCTAGGTAAGGGTTATTTTGACCCACTTCCCCCTCTGCTGATGATTTCATGATGTAAGTTTGGAATTTCAAATCTTAGCAACAGACACCTATGATTGATGTGATTTTTGGTATAAGAACCCCTGCAACCCTGTGGTTGGGGCTCTTCTCCCAATAGCCATTTTTGGGGCATTGTGTGGGACAGTCAGCTGGCAGACTTAATAAAGACTCTCATTTTGGTCTTCTCAGTGGTGATCAGTCTGTTCTTAAGTTGCACCCCATAACACTCCCACCATGATGTGCCTGCCATCTCCTGCCCTCATTGGAGGTCAAATAATAGGGCTCTTCCAGCTTGGATTTTAAACCTGCAAAACTGAGCTAAATAAATTTCCTTTTAGTAGACTGGGTCAAGTATGTTGTTATAGTAGGAAAAAGATGATTGGTGTGCACACACATGGGTAGATAAATATAAACAGAGATGACCCAATGGATTACTCTTTAGGGGATGGGGAAAGAAAGAACATTCCTGGTTGCAGCATTGCCAAGGAGGGCATTTCATGGGAAGCTCCTGATAAGAGGTTTTCTGTTGGTGGTGGTGGGGTGCACTGTTTGGGTCATCCTTCACCACTTTCTCAGATCTGCATTCCTTCAGGAGGAATCAGAGGCCCTCCAGAACAATTGATTTGAGTGCCCGGCTGGACTTTCAGTGATGACAGATAGCACACGTGGATTCCAGAGCTGCAGAACAAGGAAACAGCCAGCACCCCAGTCTCACAAAGACGGATCCAACACTTAGATCCCTTGAGGAACTCACAGTCTGTAAGATGAGCCAGGTATGGAAACAGACCTTTGCTTGAGCAGTGGGCAAGTGGAAACAAACTGAAGCAAGCACGGAGAAGGGAACTACTGGAGAAGCCAGGAAGGTCATTGCAGAGAAGGTGACCCTAACATGTACATGTCTCTTGACAAGGGATGGGCCTTCTTGGCAGAGGAGGAGGAAAGGGGCTTAATGAGGAGATTTGCACCCATGGTGGTGGCTGGTTGGTGTGATTAATCCGAGGCTGTGTGGGGTGGGGAGGCTGGCAGGAAGTAAAGTTGGGAAGATAGGTTGAGCAAGGACTCTTACACCAACAGCTCAGTGTGGGAAAGGTTTTAACTTTAATTTTACTTTATTTTATTATTTTATTATTTTCATGGTAGAGATTGAACCCAGGACCTTGTGCACGCTTGTCAAACACTTTAGCACTGGCTATACCTCAAGCCCAGATTTGCATTTTAGAAATACCCCCAGAGGGTGGGAGACCGGGTCAGATTGTGACAATGAAGTAAGAGACGATGAGAGAATGAAGGAAGTCTTTGACTTAGACGTTCTGAATATTGATACTTGTCAGCAAGGCATGATTGGTCACTGGGCTTGACCCTGAGCCATGTAATACAGGGCCACTGGGAGAGGCTTAGCCAAAGGTGAAGCACAGTGTGTGTGGGTGCAGCGATTCCAGGTGTGGTTTAGGAAAACGGTGGGTGTCAGCCATTACGTAATGGTTATCCTAACAGATGGGGCACAGGACTGCAGGTCCTGAGAGAGATCTCAGAAACTCAGGTAGACAGACACCTCAGCTACAGCAGGGCCACCACAGACAACAAAAGTGCCCTCAATGGCCTGCTTTGCCCACCCCTTCCTTCTAGTCCACATTCACTCAGCAGGAATAGAAAAATAAAAACTTATTTTAAATAAAAGTGTGATGCAAAAATTATTTTTAATGTTACACTTTCTTTTCAATGTATTGTTATGTATTAAATGTTATTTTAGTTTAATTTATTCAAATTTTAATTTGGTTTCATTGGTTTTTCTCATACTCATAACTGGACGGTATTAAGTGACATCTCAAGGAATGAGATAATTTATGATAATATAATTGCATAAGTTCTTGCCCAACCCTTGCTGTCCTTAGGTTTTCAATAAACTGCTTTTGAGTCCCATCTTCATTATTTACTAGCTATATTACAAGTGATGTTATTTAACTGCCTCAGGTTCATTTTTCTGATCTGGAGGACACTAATATCAGTACCTATCCCTCCTAGTTGCTATAACAATTAACTGAGATGATCGTGGGAAAGTTCTAGGAGCAGAATACTCCTCAGGAAGTGCTGGCTGTCTTACCTTCCCCATAATGTGGTATGTAGATAAAAGGTCAAGGTCAATGTGGCCCACCCAGTGAGACAACCTCCCTCATCCCTGTCCTCTGGAAAATTAGCAAAAGGTGGCAGGGAGACCTCAGGGGAGCTGCTGAACTGCACATATTGAAAGTGAACCATTTGGAAAGGCTTGACAGCTACATGTAACGTAAAACCTCCACACAATCAAGAAAGTGAATATATCCATCCTTCCCAAAGTTTGCTTGGGCCCCTTTATGGCTGCTGTTTCTCCCTGGATCCCTGGTTCCTTGTATTGGAAATAGTATTTAGAAACCAAGACCTGGACAATGGTACACCTAACTAGTGGGCATGAGGGGTATTTTTTTTTTTAATCTCTCTTGGAAGGCACTATGTATTTCAGAGGGAGAGTGAGCAATTTCTAATTAGACAGTCATATGAGAAAATGCTAATAAGCATGTGATCCATGAAGCACAGACCTCAGCATCACCATAGAGTTCATTACAGATGCAAATGTCAAACCCTACCTCAGACCTACTGAATCAGAAATTAGGGAGTTGGTTCCCAAGAATCTATTTTATTTTATTTATTCATTTTTCATGGTATTAAGGATTGAACCAGGGGTGCTCAGCCACTGAGCTACACCCCCAGCCCTTTTTTAATTGATTTTTTATTTGTTCTAACTAGTTGTACATGACAGTAAAATGCATTTTTACATTTTGATAGCTCATACATAAATGGAGTATAATTTCTCATATTTCTGATTATGCCTATTGTAGGCCCCTTTTTATTTTTTATTTTGAGACAGGTCTAAGACCAGGATGGCCTCTAACTTGTAATCATCCTACCTCAGCCTCCCAAGTAGCTGGGATTATGGGCATGTGCCACAGCACCCAGCAGGGTCTGTTTTAATAAGCATTGCTAGTGACTCTTTTGCACATTATGATTTGAGAACTACTGAGGTGAGAAGTCATTATGGAAGTCTGAGTTCACCTTTGCTGTCCTTTGCACTTTCTCCAGGACCCCCTACAGGTGGCACTCCTGACAGCGGCTCAATGGCTGGTTCTTAATCCAGCTATGTCTCCAGTCCTCTGGTTCCTATAGTTCTGATGATGAGGACACATTGGACAAGAACAGAGAGGCCAGGCAGAAAAGCAAAAAACAGGAACAAGGGCCAATCCTTAACAAAATAATAGCAAACCCAACCTAGCACCTTCTAAAAGTACTATGCCCCATGACCAAGTGGTGTTTACCTCAGGAAGGCGAGGTTGGCTGAGCATTTGAAAAATTGATTCATGTGATCCAATATCAGTAGAATAAAAATTTAAAACCATACAATCATCTCAATATGTACAAGAAGCATTTGAGAAATTTAGCCTCTCCATAATAAAAACACTCAACAAATTAGGAATAGAAGGGAATTTCCCTGCCTAATAAAGTGTGCCTGTGATAACTCAGGAGTAACCTCATACTTATTGGCAAAAGACTGTTTTCCCTCAAGGTAAGAACACAATCATCAGGGTGCTTTCATCACTTGGACTCAACAGCACTTCGTTTTGTTGTTTTTTTGTCAAGGCTATGGAATAAAATAAGATGAAATAAAAGGAATCCAGACTGGAAAGAAAAATAGTAAAATAACCTCTATTTGCAGATGGCAGGCTCTTGTATTAGAAAAATCCAAAGGAATTCACTAAAACTGCACCACAACTAAAAGATAAGGTCAGCAAGGCTGCAGGATATCACATCACAAATCAATTGTATTTCTATGTATTTGCAACAATCTGAAAATGAAAGAAAAGACTTCCACTTACAATAGCATTAAAAAGAATGTAATACCTGAGAAAAAGTTTAACAGAAGTGTAAAACTTACGTTCTGAAAACTAAAAACGAGTGTTGAAAGAAAATTTTAAAGACCTAAATAAATCAAAAGGCATCTTATGTCCTTGAATTGCAAGATTTAGTGTTAAGATGGCATTGCTTCCCCAACAAATCTACAGATTCGGTGCAATCTTTATCAAAATTCCCGCTGGTCTATTTGCAAAAATTCACAAACTGATCCTAAAATCCATATGAAATTCATGGGACTCAGGTTAGACAAAATCATTAAAAAAAAAAAAAAGAATAAAATTACTTTCCAATTTCAAAACTTACTACAAACTACAGCAATCAAGACAATGTGGTATTGGCACAAAAACAGAGAGGCCAGCCAGTGGCATGGAATGGAAGGTCCAAAAATAAACCCTCACATATATGGTCAATTGATTTTTGGGAAGAGTACCAAGACAACTCAATGGAGGGAAGAAGAGTGTTTTCAACAAATAGTGCTGGGACAATTGGATGTCCAAGTGTAAAAGAATGAAATTGAACCCTGTCTCCTGCAATAGTCAAAAGGTCCTGTGGTGGGAGGAAATATGATAGGTTTCAAGGATCAAGAATCCAACATGGCCAGGTGGGTGGAGCACACCTGTTATCCCAGCTACCCAAGAGGGCAAGGCAGGAGGATCAAAAGTTGGAGGCCAGCCTCCATGATTTAGCAAGACTCTGTCTCAAAAAAAAAAAAAAAGTTTGAGGAAGGAAGGATGGATAGAATGCATCGATTAAGGGAGAGGATGTATCAAGATAGAGCTAAAAAATACAAGCAGGGTCCAGAGTAAGTGACCTGACGCATATAAAGACTAGAAAGGGGCTAGGGATATAGCTCAGTTGGTAAGAGTGCTTGTCTTGCCAGCACAAGGCCCTGGGTTCAATCCCCAGCACCACAAAAAAGAAAAAAAAAAAAAAAAGACTAGAAAAATGTACAATAGTGTTGAAAGGCCCTAGAGAGTCAGTGTCCTGCTAGAGGGAAATCCACTCTGGCCAGTTAGTACTGAGGTCCACTGGCACTACTGAGCTGGGTGGGCACCCAGCAGGGCACAGCCACAGCAAGATCCTACAATCCTATAACCAGGCAGAGCTGCCTTCAAGGAGTGAGGCCTTAGCCACCTCACCACCACCTCCTGCTCCCACCAGAACTAGCTCTTGAGTCTGATCTCCCCAGTCTGACCCCAGCCCTGGGCTTTAAATCTTATTTCCCAGCACAGCTGTCAACAGCTTCATATTTACTGGACCTCCCCAAGACCCCTCTCCACCAAGAGTCACCATCTGTAAGATAGACCTATTCAATATGCTGTTTAACAGATCAGAGGACAGGTTTTGTTTGGCTTTGTTAAATGCATATCAACCTGTCACCTAGAGCTTAGCAAAGGGTATGAACCTACCCATAAATTATCCTGTTTTCAAAGGCAATTTTGATACTGCTATCAAGAGCCTCTTTATGCTCAAATGAGCATGCGGTATTTTGCAAAAGTAAGCATTCCCAGCGAGCTGTTAATTATTTGAACCTAGGGTGTTTGGGTGACTGCAAATAGCAATTGATAGATCCCAAGAGTGACTCAAGATGGGATGTGAATGAACAGCTGCTGGCGGAGGACCAGCTTGGGAACCATTTTATACAACGAAATGACCCATCAGATGGCTTCACGATTCACAAGTGGCTCACCCGGACAGCCATGGGGTTTGATGTTCAACCTAGGATTTGTGGCATTGAATCTCAGCTGCTCAGGTCCACCTCCTCCTTCTGCTTTCTCTATTCTTTGCTGCTTGTGCTGTGGATGGTTCTAACTAGAAGGTCAAGCCTGTTCCAAATTCCAAGCCATGCTCAACAGGCAGAGACAGGGACTTTCAATCATTTATCTTTTTATTCCTTCATTTGTCAGCACACACATGGTGATGGTACCATTGAAGGCAAGAAGGGAGAAGAGAGAGTATGGTCCCTCCTTCAGAGTAGCTCACTGCCTAGTGTTGGAAATGGACACATAAATAACCTTCATGCTCAGTCTGATCTTGACCCTGGTCTGTCCTGGAGTCTGTCTCTACCTGGCTCTGGTTGACTCAACAAATTCTGTCCCATTCCAGCCCTAAGCTGCCAGGAAGCCATAGCTCTTTACACCTATCTTCCAAGGTATGGTCCTCCTGTGACAGAACCCCTTTCCCTCAGGCCCACAAACAGACTTTAGAATGACTTTCTTAAAAATTTCTAAGTGCTTCTATGGCACTTGGGCCCAGGCAGAGCTGGCAGTGATCCCCAAGTGGGGTGACCTGATTCCAGGTGGGACCTGCATGTTTCCTGTCCTTTCTTCTCCCCTTAAGGGCACCTCAGCTGGTACTCCATGCTTGGGGTCAACCAAATGCCTCTTTTCCCTCTCAGAAAGCACAGCCTGGTGAGCCAGTCTGTCCTGCTGGCTGGCAGGAATTAAGCTGCCAGGATAGTAGATGCTGATCTCGGGTGACATTTGTTCCTGTACCACAAAGGACAAGTGAGTGGCTCTGGGCTGATGGTCTAGTGCTACTTGTCCTCAGACCTGAGCTGCATGTGCACCTGTGCTTGGTCCTGCCCGCCTGTGTTCTGATCACAGAGTCTCTCCAAGCTGGAGACCCAGGGGTGGTGGGTGGTGGCAGACCCCCTGCATGCCCTCCTCAGGCTCCATGCCATGTGAATCACCATCCTCCACAGAGGCTGCGTCTCTCTTCTGGGGAGTTTGAGACCAACTGTTGCTCTGTAAGATTGATAGGACTTCCAGTGTTCCCTCCTGTGTCTAACCATTGCGGTGACTTCAGCTCCCCTGGGTGATTTTGACCTGGGCTGGACCCTGGCAGACATCTTGGACTGAAGAGACCTTTCTTCCTGCCCTGTCCATAGTGGGGAAAACTTTGTTAGTTTTCCTTATGCTGTTGCTTCAGTTTTTGTCCATGAAATTGGACCAGAGGGTTTAGGGAAATTGAGAGATTGAAATAACCACAGAGAATTAAGGTTTCAGGGGAAGAGAATGAATTTGATAAGAAAGCAGTTAAAGAATCAAATTTGTTTTCCTTGGAGAGGAGAAAGCAAATGGCTGGTTTCATGTCTATCTTTGAATGCAAACAAATTATTCTTTACATCTGCAAAGACCAACAACAGCAGAGAAGGCTTCCAGACCATGGATCGCCTGTTCCCTGACTGTAAAAGGAATCGCTAACCTGCTTTTTGCCATTTCATGTTGAGGGAAAGTAGCTGAGGTTATATGCCAAGAAAAAAAAAATCGTTGGAGGAGTCACCATGCAATCCCAGCCCTCAGGAGCCAAATTTCTGCAGCCCAGTCTGAGCACAGAAATTTTTCCTACTGTTTCCCAGATACACCTTCATCCTTTACGCACTGCACCTTCTCTGCTTAGAATGGGCTTCCCTACCCTGTCCTTTTCTATTCTGGCCCACTCTCACTTATCTTTTAAGACCCACCTTAAATGTCATCGCCTCTGTGAACTGTCCCAACTGAGTCCTATTTCTACACTGCCGAACTCCTTTGTCTACACTGTTGACTCCCCTCTGGTCTGAGCTCCCTGGGAGTGCAGGTCACGTCTCATTTCAGTCATTCAGACAGTAAATGATTGTTGGGCACTTGCTACATTCCAGGCACTGTATTGGGCACTGTAGGTACAGGCAGGGACAAGAGAGACAGGTATATTGCCCTCCAGCAGCTATGGTCTGGGGCCGGATATTAATAATGAGGTAATTATGGTGCAATGTAATTAGTAGGGGTCCCTCAAGTGAATATAGTGGGGAAATGTGTTCCAGGCAGAAAGGATGACATGTGTGAATGTTGGTAACAAGATAGAACATTCCTTAGATGTTGGGATGCTTAAGGAAGAGAAGGAACCTCATTACAACTGGAGAATAATACTGGCAAGAGACAGAGACAGGAGACCAAGGGCTGAGATGTCCTATGCCTTTCCAACCCTTTAGAAAGACACAACTTCCTTCTAACAGCAATGACGAGCCTGTGAAGAGTTTTAAGCAGAGAAGTGACACCTGAGATTTGCACTCTGAAAAGTGACTGGCTGCAGTGTGGAGAGCAGACAGCAGGAGGTGCTATTTTAGGGAGGGAAAGTCATGAGGAGGAATTCTGGTCAGCAGGATGAAGACAAGAGGGTCATTGGCAGGGGAATCTCACAGGAAGAAGCCATGCTTTTGGTGTCTTATTGAATATGGCAGCAGGTGGAGTGTGGAGGGACTCAGTGGAAGATTCCAGGCTTTAGTGGGACTGCATTAGTTTTCAAGGATGGCTTAGAACAACTGACATTTATTGTCCCACTTCTCCAAAATCAAAGTGTCAACAAAGTCATATACCTTCTGAAGGCTCTGGAGAGGGGTCTGTTTCTGGCCTCTCTCCCTGTTTTCAATTCAACCCACAAAATGGTGGAAAGGTAGTAACATTCTCTAAGACAAAGAACTCATGTGGTGGCAAAGATTTGGTGGAGAGATGAAGCTTTGAACTTGGCTTCAAGTTTGAGTTGAGTTTGGGGGACCTGTTAAAAACTCATGTCTAGAAAACTATTTGATATGTTGGATGAGTGCTCAGAGGTTTGGACTGAGCTGGGAATGTAGATTTAAGTCTTTGACATCTAGGAGTGATAAGATTTTGAATCTTTGGGGTGGGCAATAGCTCCTGGAAAAATGACCAATTAATCTTTGCAACCCAGTACCTAGCCCAGCCACTGTCATTGCTATAAATGTTCAATGAATAACTGTCTGGTGAAAAAAAAAAGTTTCTTCCAGTCTTTATTAGTTCAAGATAAGAAGGTTTTGCATGGGCGATTGCTTTCCCTGCCCTGGCACTGTGACATGAAGGGAGTGGTCCTTGTAGGAATGAGGAACAAGCATCCCTAGGTTTCACCTTACATCCTCCTCGAGTCTGATTTAATAAACTTGTCCAAAGCATCCCACTCAGCCAGGGGTGAGGGGTTGAGCCCATCTTATGACTTGTAAGAAAGGAAAAACTTGAGTCTTGCTGTCCTTCGTAGCAACATTGCCTTTTCCCTTGCAAATCTTCACCCATGCCATCGGCCCAGTTTTTCTATAAACTGAGCTGTAACGATTTTCCTTATTAAATAAAGCCTTTTCTATACCACCTCCTTTTGCCCCACATCCTGAGGCTGATAGTAATGAGATCTTTGGGGTATTTGGGTCAGGAGTGATTCTCCCACTGGCCATGCTGGAGCAGGAGCTGCTGGGGGCTGGGTGGGGGAATCATCTGCTGGCCAATTGATCCAGTCTCTTTTGTGCCTGTTGCCTGGTGACACCCAGAGGCCCCTCTCTCAGAACTAAACTCTGGCTTGCTATTGGTCTGGTGGAGGAGTTTGTTGACAATAGACACTTCCCTGGCTCTGGGTTGTGAAAGAGACCTGGGGAGCTTGGGTTTCAAGCTGCAGTCTTGTACAAATGCATTTCCTTAACTCTTCATGTCCCCTGTCAGGAAGAACCAGCTGCAGCTGCCAGGGCCCAGCAAGAGGGTCCACCCTGGCCCTATAGCAAGGCCCTTCTCTGCTTCCTAGAGTGTCACTGGGCCAGGGGCTTCATTTCTGCTGAGCTCCTATGACAAGACAGTTCTTATCTTGTGGTTTTCTTGTAAAACAGCTTAAACAGACTTTGCTAGCGTATTAAGTCATCTGAGCTAAGCTAAGAGAGAGGGTCAAGATTAGCAGAATGATTCATTCTGTCAGTGTTAGAATCTGAAGAATCTGAAGCCCTAAACCTCCTCTTGGAGTGCCTGGGAATCTGTAGATGTGATGGATACCTTCCTGCAGTAGAGCAGAGGTCAGGCAGAAGAGGGGTGGAAAGAGACTGAGGTGACTACAGGGAGATGACAAGCGTGGTTAATGAGACAGAGAATGGATTCTGGATACCTCCAAGTGGGACCCTGTTGGATCAGTGAATGAATCCATGGCTCAAAAAGGGAGGCACCATTTGCAGAGGTCAGTTCTTGCTGGGAGGATCACCAGCATCTGGGCTCCTCTTCAGCTCCTGAACTGCCCACTCCTGCTGCCTCCCTGTCTCCTGCCACAGGCCCCCGCTAAAGAATGTGCAAAGTGAGGGTCATGCTCTGGACAAGCTGCTCCAGGGCAGGTGCAGTGAAGACTAGAAGTAGTTACCCAGTTTGGGGTGGTTCCTTGAAGGGTCCAGCTCTGATCTTCTAAACCTGGTGCCACTTACAGAAAGGTTACATGGCCAACCCCCCAGGCAACCCCCGCACTTCATACCCTGTTCCTTTCCTCTGGCCAGTAACCAAACTACTTGCCTTGGGAAGGGAAGACCAAGGGTCTTGTGATGACCAAGTATAGGCACAAGGCAATGTCATGAAGTGCCTTCCCTCCCTTCTGTTGACCCTTGTAGCAGACTGCCTAGGCCCTCAACCCAAGAGGATCTCGAGGCAGGAGAAGGTGTAGTGGGGGCGTTTGAGCTGCTTCCTCAGGATTAACTGCCCTATGTCTGCAGCAGCTGGCTCCTCTCTAGAACAAGTAGTACTTGCAGCTGGAGCAGAGCAGGACCCCATGTGTGGGGACATATGCAGCAGGTCCCAGAGATCCACGGGCCATGGGGATGTCTGCCAAGGCCCTCAGGAGCCCAGATTGGCTCAGTCTGAAGGCCACCACTGAATTGGACGCATGGAAATGTCTCTCTGTCCAACAGGAATGCAAATCATATTT
The DNA here is from genome assembly GCA_020662805.1 of Glaucomys volans. Lineage (NCBI taxonomy): Eukaryota > Metazoa > Chordata > Mammalia > Rodentia > Sciuridae > Glaucomys > Glaucomys volans. The sequence goes on from JAJEJO010001523.1 coordinate 105,403, forward strand.
ACACAACTCTTTTTGTTTTCTTTCTTTTCCTTTCATTTTCCCTTTCTTTTTCTTTCATTTCCTTCTTTATTTCTCCTCCTTCTTTCCTCTCTCTCTCTCTCTCTCTCTCTCCTCTTTCTCCTCCTTCTCCTCCTCCTCTTCTTTTTTTCTTCATTGCTAGGGGTTGAATCTGGGGTGCTCTGCTATGGGTCTTGCTAAGTTGCCCAGGCTGAGCTTGAGCTTGCCATCCTCCTGCCTCCCAAATCACTGAGATTACAGGTGTGCGCCACCACCCCTAACAGCTTCTTTCATTTCTTTGGTCAACTTTCTGCCAGCAACAGTTGTTCCTCAGAGATTCTGGTGCAACTATCCCTTTTCTAGGCATCTGAGACCCTGAGAAAAAGGAACCATTCTATCCAATGCAAGTGGAATGCGTCTGCTGAGAACATGTATTTTGCTACCATTGGTTTCCTCACCTTTTTGGACTATAAGAACCGGTTGATACAATTGGCTACAGCTAGGTTTTTTTGTTTATTTGTTTGTTTGCTTGTTTCTCAGCATTAGGGACTGAACCCGTGCTAGGCAAGTGTTCTACCAGTAAGCTACATTCCCAGGCCTTTTGATTTTTTATCTTGAGACAGGGTCTTGCCCAAGCTGCCCTCAAACTTGTGATCCTCCTCCACCTCAGCCTCCCAAGGAGCTGGGATTATAGATGTGGCCCCCACGCCTGTCCTATGAAGCTTCTTTGGTTATGTTTTGCTTGTCTGTTTGTTTTGTGGTGCTGGGGATTGTACCCAGGGCCTTGTGCATGGTAGGCAAGCATTCTACTACTGAGCTACATCTCGTGCTACACTTAGATTTTAGTTCTGTTTTGATTTTTGTTTTCAGAAAGAAGAGACTGATATTAATTTGAGCACAACTACTTTCAAACAGTTTATGGATTTGTTTGTAGGAGTGGTTGAGAATGGAAGAAGTGTTGGGGTAATGAATAAGACTCTTACCAATGTCAAAAGTGGAAATCTTACAATATAGACCAGTGACCTTGAAATCATTCTGAGAAAATTCTGAAACAAAAATTTTTAACAGAGTATATCAGTTTTCCAAGCTGCCATAGATAAGAACAACAAGCCAGGTGGACTAAACAATAGAAATTTATTCCCTCACAGCTCTAGATTGAGGAGTTTGGAGATCAAGGTTTCCCAGGGTTGGTACTTTCTGAGCTCTGTGGGAAAAATCTATTCCATGCCCCTCTCCTAGCTTCTGGTAGTTCTCTGGCAATCTTTAGCATTCTTTGGTTTTTGGAAGTATCATCCAATCTCTGCCTTCCTGTTCGGATGGTGTTCTCCCTGTTTATGTCCAATTTTTCCCCTTTTGTAAGGACATCAGTCATATTAGGTTAGGGATCCGCCCTTTTCCAATCTGACCTCTTCATACCCATTACATATGCAATGACCCTATTTCCACCGAGGCTCCCAAGCTAAGGTGCAGGGGGGTTAGGACTTTGACATACAATTTTGGGAGGAAACAAACACAACAGAGAGTTTTTAAGTTTTTGGTAAAATAACCAGTCATTTCTAGAAACCAGTGTGATTCGCTAAGGATCCATGATGTCCTGCTATCACTGGGACACTGCTGTCCTGCGGTCTCCCAGGTAAAACACTAGATTCACCTGGGAGACGCAGGGGCCAAAGCCCGGCTGCCCTTGTGGCCTCCTCCAAAGTCAAGGCATGTTTGCCCCTTGCTGTAAGGTCTGACTTCTTGGTTGTTCCAGGGTCTCAAATCAGAAGTGAAGAAATTTGGTGGGGAAATTACTCCCTAGTGGCCTCAACCTTTGGTCTGTCAGTCAAGGAGCTGTCATTGTTACTAGAAGGGCAACCATATACACCCTGGAGGCTGTTCTCAGAATCTTTTGTAACTAAATCACTAAAGCTGGGAAAACAATCTCTTCACTTCCCTCATCATCACACTGCTTCCTTTTAATTTCCAAGTCTCATTTGCACCTCTTCCCACAGCCTGTCGGAGAGACAGCAAACATCTGTTTTGGCCAGGAATAACAGTGCAAAGGAGTGTGGGTGGCAGGGTCCTCACACCCAAGCCTGGGCCTCCATTTCCCGCCATTGTTCCCTCCACGGCCTGGGCTGTCCTGGAGGAGGGGCTTTCCAGATAAAAATGGCCTGGTTGGCTGCCAGTGTTTCAGGCAGGTTCACAGCCTCCAGCCTCCTGATGGGCAAGCGTGATTCAGACTCAGATCCTGTTTTATCTCCCACGCTTATCACTTGTCTTCAGCTGCCAGGAGACACACAATGGAGCAGAGAGGCATTTTGGCTGAGCCAGGCCTTGAGCAGCCCCAAGGGGTTTTAGAAGCCTCCACACAACTAGCACAGGCTGTCTCGCCTCAGCCCCTCACCAGCCGGCTCTGGACAGGGATTTCATTTCGGTTTCCACTGCTCAGCGTCCCTTCCATTTTAAAGAGGCAGGCATTCCATGAGTTCCCCAGGGAATATAGCATTTCTTTGTAGCCGTAACAGCAAAGATGGGTACCCCAATATCTGCTGACTCAACCCTCCTTCAGACCTGCTGTTTTAAGAAACCCAGGACTTTAGTGAGCATTAACATGTTCGGGAGAGACAGGACTCAGAGGACCTTTCAGAAGGAAGATTGGTTCCCAACTGCCTCCAGCTCTATTTAATTGTAAAAGTAACCTTGGGCTTGGGGTGTAGCTCAGTAGTACAGCACTTGCCTAGCATGCACGAAGCCCTGGGGTCAGTCTCCAGCACCCAACAAGCCGACCAAAACAAAAAAACAACCCTAAACGCTGGAGTGTAGCACAGCCAATTCCCTAGTGTCGATATTTGTATTATACTTATGTCAACACTGGATAAATTGGGTGGCAGTTAATAATTTCTTTGGAACTTCCTGTGATTTTGTAACTATTTTAAAGGAAAAATATCTTTTTTTTTTTTTTTTTTTTTTTTTTTTTTTTAGTGAGCTTGATGGTTTCCCCCAAACCCAGCCAATATGTTTTGTCTTTGAAAAAACTACATAGAATAAAAACTGACAGTAATAGATCTGGGGACAGACCTCAATTCAAATGAAGGCTTTACCACCTACAAGCTGTGTGACCTTGGGCAAGTTACCTAATCCTCTGAGTGTGGTTTCCTTATCTTAAAGATAGATCTTAGAGCTTCCCTTATAGGCTGAGTATAAAAACGAATGAGATAACTCATGGAAAGCACCTAATAGGGTGAATGGTAATCACTTAATATATGTCCCTTTAAACTGTAATCTGTTGAACAGAGGAGCCTTACATCTCTTTTCAGAATGGGTCACAAGCTCAGAAAGTTGTGTGTGTGGCTAGGACAATTTTTTAGTGGCTTCCATAAGTCAAGAGGATCCATTCCCCAACATGGTTCAAACATGAGTCCAATGACTACAAAGGAATTGTTTGAATTCTGTCCAAATTTTTTTTTTTTTATGTAAAATTGTCCAAGTTCCCAAGTTTCCTAATGTGGAACTACATGAAACAATTGACAGGTCAAAACACACAGCATTTCATTTCCACTGCAGGTAGGAATTGGCTTCAGTCTGCCAGCCAGGTGCGCAGTGATGAGGGTGGAGCAGGAAGGAGCAGAGGCTGAGAGGCGTCGGCCCTGTTGCCCCTCAACTCATGGATGAGAGCTCACAAAAAGGAAATACAGGTCTCTGAAACATCCCAGGTCCCTGCACTCCAGGAAGAGAGAGGCCACCCAGCAAGCCCTCTGGGAATTTAAAAATAGGTCCTAAAGCCAGCTCTGGTCATACCCTTTCTAGTCCTTCCCTTCCCAAGAACTCTGTTCCAGACATCCTGGTTACTCATCACCTCTCAGACACCACCTGGGTTTCTCCAACCAGGTCGTCCATCCACCTGGACAGCACCTCCTTCCACCCACTCTGTGAGTGCCGCTCCCCTCTGCCTGTTCCACCCCACCCGTTTTTCAAATCGTCCATCAGTTGCTTTATTTCCCTTGAAGCCTTGTCTGCACCTGGACTCAGAGGTCATCCTTCCTCCTTTGAACTCTCCCAGCTCTGGGTTTGTCTCTTCCGCACAGCCAGTACCACATTAGTTCAACAAAGATCTACTGTGCTCCATGGTATACGCTCTGTGCCCAGCTCCAGACACGTGAGGCTGGACCACAGAGTGGGGTCCATATGTGTGCCACCATGTTGGGATGGATTGGGGGGATAGATACTAAACCAACAGTCACACAAATAAGTATACCTGTGTAAGTTGTGATATGTGCTTTAAAGGAACAAGTAATTAAAGAATTGCGGGGGCTGGGTTGTGACTCAGTGGCAGAGCACTTGCCTAGCATGTGTGAGGCACTGGGTTTGATTCTCAGCACCTCATATAAACTAATAAAGGTCCATTGTCAACTAAAAAATATTAAAAAAAAAGAATTGTGGTGCATTCTTCAAAGGAGGCTCTAGTTTGAAGGAGAGAGTAGGAAAGGCCTTTTTGAGGAAGAGGAATTTAAAATGATTTCTGAGTCCTGGGCAGGTGGTGTGGCTCAGTAGTAGAGCGCTTGCCTAGTAGACCCTTGGATCATGAGAGATTGAACCTTATTGAAGTTTAATGGGCTGTTGGGAGGTACTGGATACTTGGGGAGATAGTACCTTGTTGAAAGAAGTAGGTGACTGGGGACATGTCCTTGGAGATTTTTTTTTCTTTTTTGTCCCTGGCCCCTTCCTGCCCCACCCCGCCTTCCCAGCCAACATGAGGCAAGCAGTTTTATTTCACCACTCTCCCTACATGATGTTCTACCTCACCATAGGCCTAAAAATTATGGAACCAGCTGATCATGGAAGGAAACTGTAAGCCAAAACAAATCTTTCTTCCTTTAAATTGATTTTTCTCAGATATTTTATCACAGCAACAGAAGGCTGAATATCACATTTGGCTTTATTTTATGACTTTTAGAGTCAGGCAGTTCTTTATTCCATAAAATAGAATATGTTCTAACATGCACAGCAGAAAAGGTTGGTGTGTGTGTGTGTGTGTGTGTGTGTGTGTGTGTGTTGCTGGGGACTGAATTCAAAGTCTTGAGCCACACTAGGCATACACTCTACTGCGGAGTCACATCCCCAGCCCCAAGAAGTTTATTTTATAGATGAAATAGGGCTGAAAAAAGCAGAAATTAAATACAAAAAAATGGATTGGTCTTTTTAAAGTTGCTTTCCTCATAAGGTGTGGACAGGGAGAAAAGTAACTGATTATTTAACATTTGGTTATTTCGGGTAACTTATTTTAAAAAAAGGATTAAAGAGTATAAGGATTAAGGCAGGTCTATTTAATTATTGTGCTGACTGGCCTGTTTAGGAAATTTGGGTATCTCTCATTCTGATTTCTCAATAGGTCAGGTATCAATTTTCTTCTTTTTAGAGACATGGAACTTTAGCATGATTGACTCCATTTTGATTTGTAGTCTGGTATATTGGGGGCCTGGTGCAGGAGTTTAGTCAAAAAGAACAGTCTCTGATCATTTCTATTTAATATATGTCAAGAGGCAGCTGGCTATATTGATCTAGAGTTCAGAGAGAGGTCAGAGCTGGAGCCATGTGTTTGGAAAGCCACCAACATTTAGATTTAAGTCTTGTGAATGAATAAAACTTCCTTGGACTACATTGTAGAAAGGGGGCTGGACCCACTAATAGCAACCTGTTTTTTAAAAATATTTTTAGTTGTAGGTGGACACAATACCTTTATTTTATGTATTTTTATGTGGTGCTTAGGATCAAACCCAGTGCTCACATGTGCGAGGCAAGTGCTCCACCACTGAGCTACAACCGCAGCCCGCAACCTACTTTTGTGATAATAACCCTCTTCCCTCAAGATTTAACTTACTCCCTCTTTTAGTTACCCAATCACCTCTTAAAGGCCTCACCTCCCAACCCATCATGAGAGCAATCAAATTTTGACATGAGTTTTAGAGGGGACCAACCACACCCAAACCATAGCATCGTACAGAGAAATTCCAATGTGAGGTAACTCAAAGCAGTGGTTTGGAGAGGTAGAAGACAAGAGGTAGGGAAACTGTGGGAGGGTGAAGATGGTGGGGGGACTAATGATAGTTAAGGGGTAGGTAGTAAGGTTTGTTACGTAGTTTCCTTTGGTGCTTTCTCCAGCTGACAAGGCTCTCCACTGATCAACTTTTATCCTTCCTGATAGTGAAAGGAGATGATAACTTTGCAATTCACCTGTCAGAAAATAGTGGGCAGACAGAGAATCTTTCCACTCCTGCTGCTGCTTCTTGTCTTCAGCTCAACAATCCTTCCTATCTGGAGGCATATTCTGGTCTCCCATAGGTAGATGTCACCATTCATTATCTCTTCTTTTGGTTACAGCCACAGCTTCCCAACAGTTTCCTGCCTCAAATCTCTTCTCTGATTTTATCCATCTATCACACTGTAGCCAGAGTGATCTTGAGCCACAAATTGTGAGTCAATTCCTCGTTAGGCCCTCAGTGACCCACCATGACCCCGGGATGAAGCCCAGCTTCTAAGCTGGTATTCCAGGCCCTCCAAATAGACCGTGCACATTCTGTGCTTAAGTGAGTCTCTGTTTCAGCATCAAGGTGCTGCTTGGAGTTGCTTCCACACACATATGGTGCTTCCTGAGCTCTGGGCCCCTGTTCTTCTTGTCCCTTCTCAAACTGTGCCCTCTCCCCACCTTCTCTGGGCCACCTCTACTCATGCATCAGGGGAGTCCCCTGCTGTGCTCTAAAGTGCAACCTGTACTGATCAGATTGTATGATAAACATATTCTTAGGTGCCAGTTTTCACCACTAGCCTGTTTCTTGGGTACCACCAGGGTGTCTTCTACATCTCAGTATCTCCAGCCTCTATCATCAGGTCCTGAAAATAATAATCATCCAGTAAACATTTGTTTAAAAATTAATGAATGTGCAAATGACTGATTAATTATAAAGTACTAGGATATATTAAGTGCCAGATGCGTAGTACAGACTATAAGTGTAAGAGAAAGGAGGAAGTGGTCACTTCCAGTTGGGGTACCCACAGAACGCTTCACAGATAAGAAGAAATTTATGCTGGGCCTTGCAGGATGAGATAAAGCATGTGAAAGTGCTGGCCCAGGGCCGACCTGCAGTTGGTGTTGAATGAAAGAGAAATAAATCTGATTTGGCTGGGTGGAAAGAAGTGGGGAGAACATTCCACAGGGGCAGGTGGTGGAGACAAGGTTTAGAGGTGGAAAAACACAAGGCAGATTCAGGGAACAATCAAGATACCAGTTTGACTGCAGCAGAGGATTTGCACTGGGAAGAAGAGTAGGTTGGAAGAGAAGGTGGGAGCGAGCGGAGGACAACACAAAGAGGCGAGTGCCTAGTGTGATCTTTTCAGAGAGTGGTGAATATACCAGGGCCACATACTTGTCTTTCCCAGGGAGGAGATGCCAATTTGAACTTGATTAAGAGAACTTCTGAATGATGCAAACAGAATAAATAATGTTCCTAGGGTCCTGGGACAGGGACTGAGTGGGTGCAGAACTAGGTAATTATCGAGTATCTCTATGCTGCGAACAACAGGCCAAAATAACCATGACCACCAAAATAACCTTGACCAGTTTTCATATTTCTTTGTATCTCCAGTTTGCCTGAATTAGAGGGCAGCTGAGTTGACCTAGGAAAAAAGTAACTTTGAGCAGGAAATGTGGCAGGGAGGAGAAAGGGAAATCCGAACACCATGCCAGCAGAGGAAGTGGTCGGTGCTGGTCAGGCTGAGGAGAATGGGGCCCCTTGTCCACTTGGCTCCTGATCAGCTCTTGGGAAGGGCCTGCCAGCAGGGTGCTTGACAGCACAGGATAGGGACAGAGTGACATGTCATGGAGACCGGCACCGGTTGTTTGGAGACAACACTGATCACACTGTGTCTGGAGAAGGAAAGCAGGGAGTGTGATTGGGCAACAAACAGGACAGCTCTGTCCCTTTGTTTTTCATTTCGTTTTGGTTTCGAACCCAGGGGTGATTTACCAATGAGCTACATTGGTAAGACAGGGTCTCATCAAATTGCTGAAACTGTTCTTGAACTTACCATCTTCCTGCCTCTGCCTCCAAATCACTGGGATTACAAGCATGCACACCATGCCTGGCTAGCTCCATCCCCTTATGACTGAACACAGTGGATCCTCCTCTTGGTGAGTGAGAAGCCAGTGAACTTGCCTCTGAGGAAAAAAGAATGGAAAAAGATCCATTACCTGCAATGGGTAAGAAGAGCACTAGAGTAACTTGTTCTCCTGAGGAACTGAAGCTTGGGGATCTTATTTGAGGATGCAATGCATATTCGTATAGGAAAGCCCATGTACAGTCACATTTCTGAGCATGCTGTTACCTATTTTGAGCCTAAAGGCTGTTCTTTTTCCCTCTTGGAATTGTGGAACTAATGACCAGATCAAGCACTGATTGAACAGGGAAGGAGACTTTTATTCTTGGCCAAGAATAGGAAAAGTAGGAGGCAAGCGCAAATCATCTTCTTACCCCTTGGAGGTCAAAGGTTACAGACATAGGGTAAAAGAAATGTGGGGAAGGGAATCATCTAACAAAGGGGGAAAACATTCAGTCTTTTATTTTAATTAAGTTAGAGGTTGTCTGGTGGCCGCTCTGGAAGCCATCTTAGATTCACCAGTTTCAACCAGCCCAGCCAAAGAGGCATCCTGTCTTCAGGACAATCAAGATGAGGGCAGGGTAAAAATTCAGGTAGGCCACTCAGGTGTAAGACCAAGGCGGGTAACAGGCTCAGTTTGGGATGTGCATTTCTGAGCATGCTCAGCTCAAGGTCATAGAGCACATGTTCAAAAGGGGAAGAGGGCAGACACAAATGATTCCAGGCATGCTCGGTTCAATATCATAATGAGCTAATTTAATCTAGGTCCCTAGAATCAGGAGTCCATGTAACTTGGTGGCGTTGGCTTGTTCTTTGTAAATTCCTTCAAAAAATTTTGACTGACAGGAAGAAAGGACACTTTGAAAACACAATGATGTAGAATTTTTACCCTGGAAGTGCTTCCTCACCAGGGAGCTCCATCTACATCCACGTACAACTCGAAGGACGCAGAGCCGCAGCCAAACAGAACCTGGGAGAGGAGTTCAGATCTGAACCATGAGCTTGTCTACCTTCATTTCTGCTATTTACTTGTGAGGGTTTTGTTTTGTTTGTACTGAATAAGTTAGGACAGTTAATGGGCCCCTTTATGGTTATTTTTTTGTTTTTTGTTTTTTGTTTTTTGAATGTAAAGACCAGTCCATGAAAATAATCTGTAGAAACATTCCAAACATTCCATCCAAGCCTTTGTTCCAGAGCAACAGGGGCATGGGGGGGGGGGGGGGGGAGGGAGGCTGATCCAAACAGAGGTTTTAAGGAAGCTGGAACCCAAAGGCTAAAAGGGCATAGTCAATTAGAAAGTCCTGGGTCAAACTAATAACATGGCTCCTTTTCCAATACCTGTTTAGCATAGATTTTGATCAAGAGTATTGGTACTTTTCCTTTGCAAAAATTTTGACCCATAGAATTGGCCCAAGAGCTATATAAACCAACTCTCTAAGACATTATCTTCTTTATCCTCCATTGCTCTCATGAGGGAGATGGGTTAAGGGTTCTCATGAATATATGAAAAAATCAAACTCAGTTTCTCCTCTCCTTTCACTTAATACTCAACACAGGAGACTTTTGGGACCAACTCTGTGGGGCTTTTCCCCCACCCTTTGGACCAGCAATGAATTCTGCAACAGACACAACTGGGTGTCCTCTCATTCGATTTAATTCTGACCCTGTTCCTGGAGATAGCATCAGATCCCACAGGATGAGGGCTCAGTCTGCAAAACATCCCTACCCCTTGACATGCTAACCACAAGACTCTGGTTGTTTCTGTTTGTGCTTCTGACCAACTTCTTGGCTATAAATCAGGGTTCCCACAACCCCTTCCTTGGGTTGGATTAATTGGCTCTAGCGGCTCACAGACTCAAGGAAACACTTAGGTTTACTGATTTATTATAAAGAACATTACAGAAGACACTGATGAACATCAGACAGGAGAAGACATGGGGGACGGGGTCCAGAGTGCCAGGAACCTCCGTGTGTCAGCTATCAGTGAGTTCTATGAACCTAGTCTTTTGGGGTTTTTAGAGAAGCTTCATTACATAGGCATGATTGATTAAGCCATTGGCCATTGTCAATCAGCTTAACCTCAGCTCCTCCCCCTTTTTCAGAGGTTGGGGTTAAAAAAATAAGCCCCTCCCCCCAAAAGTTTCAAGCCTCTGAACACAAAACTGGTTTCTCTGGCAACCATCCCCCATTCCATGATTATTTAGGGACCTTCCAAAGAAACTTCTTCATTACCTTAAACTAAGGTGTGTTTGAAAGGGCTTGTTATGAGAGAGTCTTTCACCTTTATGGATCTGAAGTTGCTGTAGGAATTGAGGATAAAAGGCCAAATACTTTAATAAGAGGAATTATTCTTGCTCTAGTCATTTAGGAAATAAAAAGGACTATAGGAGCTCTGAGTCAGGATCTAAACTGAAATGGATAAAAATCAAAATATATGCAGTCTCACCTCTGTATCTATGGGAGGACTGGGTCCAGAACCCCCAAGGATACTGAAATCTAGGGATTTCAGTTTTTTACATAAAATGGTATAGTGTTTGCCTAAAATCTTTACATACTGTCCAATCCACTTTAAATCTCTAGATAATTTATAATACCTAATACATTGTAAATGGTTGTTCTAATATATTACTTAAGGAATAATTACCCCACCCAAAAGTCTGTACATGTTCAGTATAGAAGCAACTTTATCTTTTCAAATATTTTCTACCTGTGGTTGATGGCATCCATGGATGTGGAGCCTGCAGAGAGAGAGGGCCAAGTGCATATATGATATCACCAGGATGCATCCAGAGTGCAAGCTCTATAACTCTCCCTCAGCGCAGCTCTAACCTGGGCATAGGACAAGGACTTAGAGAACGCTTCTGCTAAAAACACCGACTCTTCACTTGGGCCTGCAAATGCAAAAATCCTGGCATCTCTGCCTCCATTTTGCATCTGTTTCCTTTGTTCTGAGCCGGTCACCTGGGATACCAGGAACAATAGATCTGATCAAAAAACATCTTGTGATGAGTCAAAATTAACCCCCAGGCAACAGCAACTTTCTTATCACTGACAGGACAAGGCCCTATCTGAATAATCCTAAGATATCAGCCAGAACACCTCTTGTCTATTTAATGTGGAAGTCCATATGAGTACTCTCAAAGACAGGGCTGGAAAGGCTGGTCCCTTTGTCTTCCTGATATAGCCATACTGATCAAAGTTCCTTTCCTGATTTTCACCATTAATTTTTTCCATTTGTTTTGGGTGAGTGGTCAGATCTGATTTGTTCAGACACTCAGAGTTGGGCCTCTGGTAACAGTTATCCAACCTTTAATTTCTGTACCTGATTTTACTCTCTCTTTGCTCCAGCCACATAAGAACATTCTCCATACCTGCCTTGTGTTTTTCTTCCTCTCTTCCTAAGCTCATGAACTGCTTTCCACCTAAATATTCTTACCATCCATCTTTCAGTCCCATTAATTGAAATCCTACTAAAAACCTTTCTCCCTGGGTTATTGATGAAACCCTTCAAACCAAGAATGGGTGACCTTTTGTAGTCAACCTAAAATTCCATCCTGAGAGCAGGGTAATGCCACCATTTTTCTCAGCATGCATTCTATGAGGAGTTGTGAAGTTTTACTAAGCAAGAACATGCCACTGATCACTGAACATTTCCCTGCCTCCAATCACCATTTCCCACACCTCAGACCACCCTGTTTCTATATCCCATAGATACTCCTAAACCCTATCCTTGAGGAGGCTGATTTGAGCCTCAGGTTTCCTACCTCCTCACTTTGGGCAGCATGGTGAATATACTCTTTCCTCTTTTGTAGACCTCTTTGCTTCAGTGATTGGCATAGTATGTGTATGGGGGTGGGGTGGGGGGTGAATGAGCCTCACTGGGAAACACCCCAAATGAGAAGAGGCGAAGGGTCTGCACCAGTCAAGGCTCAGTTCCTCTTCCTGTCCTTGCTCTACCATTGCTTTTGATGGTGGTTCACAGGCTTTCTGGCTGAATTACTCACTGTTAAGCAATTGCATCTCAACAAGCTGAAAGCCATTCACTATTGTGGCAAAATGTAAATGAGGGACTCTGAGCCCACATGGGGCACATGCCTAATCATGTGGGTGTCCCTGAAGCAAGAAGACCACAGAGATGCAAATGGCCAACTAGAGAAAAAAGGGAACCTGTAATGCCAGGATGGCACCTTAAGCCGGGTAGTGGGAACTTAATAGAAAAAAGGGACCTTAAAGTCCTTCATAAAGACAGTTCAAAGGGTTGAGGGATGGCGAGCCCCATTCTCAAAAATAAAATTGGAGGTTTAAAACTCTACTTTTTTAACCCAGAGCCTTGTGCATGGAAGGCAAGCACTCTACCAATTGAGCTATACCCCAGCCTCAGCCCCACACTCTTTTATTAACTACTTTTGGAAAGATGTCAGGAAGTCTGACCTAGATAAGAATAAAAGGCTTTGTAATATAGGGAGAGAGCTTTCCCTATATTTGCAACTCCTTTTCTTTCTTCTCAAGCTTCTATTGGGAGCTACAGTTGGCCCTGTGAATCTGATTTTAAGGAGAGGAGGAGACATTGCTGGAGTGGCCGCCTCCCTCTTTGTGAGAAAAGGGCTGTATCCAAAGTGGAAGCAGCCCATAAAATAACCAAGTCTGAATTCCTGGAACTTGCTGCAGACCAGCAGAGGAAATGTAACTATCAGGTGTGGGCCTGAGAAGATCCTAGTTCTGAGCATGATGAAGTCATGAAGGTTCCTCAACCACCACTGTAATCATCAACTTAAAATACCTACGCACTGGGCTCCCATATCCCATGCTAGTTATTTTTATATATCTGTGTAATGTTCCCCTTTGGATTTTTGGCTCACTGAGGGCAGGAAGCATTCTTAATAATGTAGTCATTCCTGGGGTCTATTACATGATTTTTACACTTATTACATAGTAATACATAACTTAAAGTATGGAAAGCACACTTTAAGTTATGTATTACTATGTAATAAGTCACTCCAACATTTAGTGGCTAGAAACAACAATAATTTGAAATCTTTTAGGGTTTGACCATTTGGACGTGTTCAGCTGGGTAGTCTGTGGCTCCACATAGCATCTGCTAGGATCACTCAGTAGGCCATGTTGCTGGCCAATTAGCTCTGCTGCAATGTCCTAGAAGGTCCTAGAAGGCCTCCCCCATGTGTCTGGCATTTAGACGCTCTTGCACATGGCCTCGCCGCCCCCCCACCCACCCATTCAGTAGTGTAGTCAAAGTCTCAGCCTGATGATTAGCATCCAAGATCAAAAGTAAAAGTTGTCAGGCTCTTAGCTGGTGTAGTGTCACTCCAATACAGTCTGTTGGTCACAGCAGGTTGCAAGTCCCACCCAGATTCAAGGGAAGGGAGAATGGACTCCACCTCATGATGAAAAGAGAGACATGCTCACACAGGGAGGAGAAGAATTATGGTGGCCATGATGGGACACTGCTCCAATGTACTTAGTCAATATCTGTTCAATTTATTTTCCAACCTGAGGACTGGTGGTAAGCATGTCCTTATCAAGGAAATCTTATGCTTTCCTTCCTTTCATGTGTCACTATTTTTTATTTATTTTTGTCTCATAAACCAACAAGCTAAACCAGTACCATCCAAAAGAAACAATGCAAAATCACAAGGAAAAGTCACATACATAATTTTTAATTTTCTAGTGTCTAAAATCAATAAGTTAAAAGAAACTGGTGAAATTTTAAATATTATACTTTATTCAATCCACTATATTCAACATGTTATTTCAACATGTTATCAATCAAAAATTATTGAGACACATTTTATATTCTCTTTAAAATTTTTATACTCCATTCCTACTTTGGTGTGTATTTTACACTCACAGTACATCTCAAGATGTACTAACCACATTTTAAATGCCAAATAACCATCTGTGACTAGTAGTTACCATGTTGGACAGGTCAGACTATTTATTTTCCTTATTTCTAAACTAAGAACGATCAAGTAGAGCAGGCAGATCCTAAAATGCGTATTTTTAGTGCAGTTGTGAGTATAAATGACAAAGAAATAATGGAACACTCAGAAGTACCTTAGATACAATAAGAGCTTGTTTAATGTTGTCTTATTTCATTGTTTATGGGTGTGTCATCACCAGGAATAGACACTCTTAAGTGTGTTCAAATAAGATTACACATTCTTTGAATTGGGGAGAATTTACAATCTGCTTTTACCTGGTACTATTAACCAGGTTTCTCATTTCTCTAAGTTCCCTCAAATTTCTGTTGCTCTCTGTGTGTCTGCTCCCCTTTCTTCTCCCCATGACCAGCACCCTGTCCTTGCTCAGTGTTCACCATAGCTTTCCCAGTCTCTCTTGCTACGACATGACCTTTTGATAAACTGTGACCTACTGATAACCACTTGAGTTCTCTGTTTCCCAATCCAAATTCCCAGCAGAGGTAATCTGATTGGCCTCTTTCATCTCTTCATGCCAGTTCATGTCCTGTATCACCTGAGAATTGGCTGTCTTGAGTTCAGCCCATCCTTGGTGGAATAGGCTGTGGCTAGGGAAGCACCTTCTTGTGGTCCTCATGACCATCTGGAAATCAGGAGCAGTGGGTGGTGTACTTTCCTTGATGGGGGTGTGTCCAGACAGATACTGATTGATATCAAAATAACTATTTCACTCTCTGTCACTGGGATTTCTCAACCGAGCTCATCAATCTGACCCCAAGAGAAGAAAAGTTTCCTCCCTTATCTTGCTATTGTCCTGGATCTCTAGGACAATGCCATCTAACTTAATAGCAACCCTATATGATTGAAGACCCTGGGGACCCTGGTTGCTGAGGGAACACTGGTTAGGTTCAAGGCGGTGCTCAATCAGCTGAAGGACAATGCTTGCAGCCATCTTTCTGAAGTTCCTGAGGAAACTATTCTTGGCCTAGATGTTTACATAACAGATTGGTCTAAGTGAAGCTGGTCTTGAAAATCAGGGTCCTCCCGTTCCCCCAGTGTTGAAGATTAAATACCCAAGAAGTGTGCAGGCAAGAGCGAAAAGTAAATTTTATGTAAAAAGCAAAACAGAGAGAGAGACTGACTTCTCTGGAGAGGAGGGGAGTCTAGGGCAGGTGCCTGAGGGAACGGGTATGTTTTGCCCCTTTCATAGATTTCAGGTTTCCTTTCTTCTCATGTCCCCTCCTCCCATCCTGTCTAGGAGGTCAAAAGGTGGGAATGACCAAAGGCAGGAAAGGAACTGCACAGGTGGAACTCCTCAACAACTCCAACTCCTGGGATGAACAATTCCCTGGAGGCAGGTAACCTTGGCAATAGGTTTTGAGGAGGGGGAAGTGTTCCGGAGGTGTTAGCATTTTATTTTCTTTTGAATTAGCCCCCATCTTCCTGACCCAATCATTCATTATCTCAGCTATCTGTCCTTTGCCCTGATCTCATGAATACTTCCTTTGCCAGGACCCCCATAAATCAGTGTTTATGGGGTGCCTAGGATTGAGCTCAGAGACTCACACAGTCTAAACAAACACTCCACCACCGAGCTAAACGCCCTAGCTCCAAATCAGTGTTTTTTGTTTGTTAGTTAGTTTGTTTCATTTTTGTTTTTTTAAATGGAATTTATTATGTGAATTTCTTGCATTAGGATGTCTTTAGGATGCTCATAAAAATGTAGATCCCTGGTCCCAACTCCAGGCCTATGAATCAGAATCTCAGAAAATGTGGCTTAGGAATATGCATTTCTATAAGGTCCACAGATAAGTATAATGCATAATAAGTTGGAGATGTTTGTGCTCACACTCATTTATTTCAGTCTGTACTGCCCTATCCACTAGACTTCATGAGAATTCCTCAGAATATTTGACTTACAGTACCTAGCATTTTTCTAGAATTTTCCAGGAAGTCTGAGATCTATTCAAGGATCCTCAGAGACAGATATGAATAAAAAAGTTCTGGCTACTATCTCCCCTGGATTCACACAGGGAGCACCCAAACTTTGCCCCTGACTTGACATTTCCCATGGGATGGCAAAGGGATTTACCTGGCAGCTCTTGTGCAATAAATCAACACAAATCCCCAGGCACCACCCTGCATAGAGGCCCTTCTGGCTGACTGCCTGAGTCACAGCTCAATGGGATAGACCCAAAGAAGCCCCAGGCGGGTGGAAAGCAGTGCATGTGGGGCTGTGTCCCTGCAGAATCACAATGGAGCCAGTGTTTGCATTAGAGCCAGACAATGATTCTGATTCAAGGGACAGGATGCCAAGGCTGAAGGGTGCTCTGGGTAAAGGGGAGGACCTGGACCCCTTTCTTGGCTCTGTCTGTGCCTGGAAATGATTCCACTTTTGTTTATAGCCCCATATGTCTTTTTGTTTCATATGTCAAGGAGCATGAATAAATGGCTCTACATTGCTTTCACATTTAACCCGAGAATTTAGACTCTGCACTACCACTGCCTATCCTTGCTGTATATGAGCAAGATATGTACATTCTCCAAATTCTGGAGAAAATGAAGTGATCTTAACAATGGATCAGAATTGACATCCCAAATCTGGAGGGAGGGCAGTGAGCTCTTTTGCAACACCCCACTGGAGTGTATCATGGATTTCCGGCTTCAGTCACCCAAGATATTTTAATTTCTACTCCAGAACAGAACCTATCAGTTGATGCATAGGTATTTAATGGATTATGTGCTTCATAGGAAGCCTTTTCCCTAAGCATCCATCTCTGGGTCAAGAGCCTTCAAAGTAGGTCAAATGTACAAGTATAGTTTTATAAAGCACTGACTCATTCATTAAACAGAAAACTCAATATCCTCTCTCTTCCCAGCCTGAAACTGAGAGGATTACATTTATGTCTCCAGTCCCAGCCTGAATATACCTTATTCTAAAAGGATGAACAAAGAAAGAATTAATGCAGACCTATGAAAATAAACCTTAACTCAAGAGAAAGAGAAGAATGGACCAATATTCTGGAAAATACAGATTTTTCTCCATTCGCAGTAGATTTTTCATATGCAATCAAAATTCTTGAGGAACTATTTGCCTTGTGTTTTCTACAAGCTATTACTGAAGTTATCCTACTAAATAGAGGCTTACTGAAAATACAGCTAGAGGCTGGGGTTGTAGCTCAGTGGTAAAATGCTTGCCTAGCACATGCAAGGCACTGGATTCGATCCTCAGCACCACATAAAAAGTAAATAAATAAAGAGATTGTATACATCTATGACTAAAAATAATTTAAAAAGAAAGACAATCCAACCATCTAAATTCCTGACTTCATGGATACACATTGGCATCCATTTGAGGTATAGAAAAATAATAAATATGACACTGTAGAAAAAGCCTATTAATGAAGGATCAGCTATACAAATTATACCATAACACAGAAGAGAAAAAGAAAGCTATATCAATGAAAGATTAAAAAATAGCTAATGTGGAAAAGAGAGGCCAGAAGCTCCCTTATTTATCTTATTATACTACTGAAGAAGAAAAGCTTAGCAATAATAAATTAAAATGTTCTTGACCTTACAAACATCAATCTAGTTGAGTGTATACATTTGTTGTTGTTGTTATTGTTATTTTTGTATTGGGGATTGAACCCAGCAGTGCTTTACTACTCAGTTACATCCCAGACATTTTCTTCTGCGACAAGGTCTCATTAAGTTGCTTACAGCCTCACTAATTTGATAAGGCTGACCTCAAACTTGTGATCCTCCTGCCTCAGCCTCCCAAGTTGCTGGGATTACAGGCAGGTGCCACCAAGCCCAGCTTGAGTGTGTATTTGATTACTAAAAGTAATCAACAGCTACAAAAATTCTGATAATTTAAAATAAATTTCAACATAAATAATTACTGTCTAATGTAAAAAAAGAAAGAAGCTATTGACAAAACAAAAATAAAAGATTGGCATTCCTTAGACCTTCCTTTCATAATAATGAGTGTTAAAAAGTAGTAAGAAATGTTTATATTGAGCTGTATAAATGAGGCCATTACCTATAAATTCAGGAAATTACTAATTTACATGACAACACTAGAAGGATATCCTTAGAAATGAGGGATCTAAGAAAATCTGTCACTCCTCCTTAAGATTCCTTGAGAATCTACAAGAATATCAAGAAGTGAGTCCAAAGTAAGATCTTAAGACAAGTAGCAGGAAAGAACTGGAAAGAAGTTTAGTCGTCTTCTCTTACCTAGCGGGAATATGTTCCAAGACCCCAAATGAATGCCTGAAAGCATGGGTAGCATTGTACCCCATATACACTATTTTTTCCTATAAATACATGCATATGATAAAGATTAATATATAAATTAGACACAGTAAGGAATTAGTAACAAATAAACTAGAACTATTATGACAATACACTATAGTAAATGAGTGATTTTTGTTTTGTTTTGTTTTTTTGTGTTGCTGGGGGATTGAACCCAGGGCCCTGTGCTTGATAGGCAAGCACTTTACAAATTGAGCTGCATCCCCAGCCCTGTAAATGAGTGATTTCTGTCTCTCTCAAAATATCTTCTTGTACTTAAAGGAAATACTTTGTGTTTGCTCATTGGCATCCCTGCCATCATTATCCAAATCACGAGCATCATTACTTTTGCACTTTGAAAACATTATTAAATAAAATAAGGGTTGCTTGACCACAGCACTGCCATATGCTGTGACAGTCGATCTGATAAACAAGGCAGCTACTAAGTAACTATGGGGCAGGTAGCTTATAGGGTGTGGATACACTGGACAAAAGAATGATGCCCCAGGTAGAATGGTACAAGATTTCATCACATTCCTCAGAATGGTGTGCATTTTGAAACTTATGAATTGTTTATTTCTAGAGTTTTCCACTTATTAGTTTTGGACCTTGGTTGATAAAAGTGAAAGCATAGATAAACTGGAATTATCATATTGAAATAAGTTACACACACACACACACACACATGATTATATATGTGGTTATAGGGACTCAAATATAAAAAATAAACTGAAATGGATAATTTTATTATAAGTTCTTCAGTTAATGACTAGAAATGAGAATAGTTGAGGAAGCAAGAACATCTGATTCCTCATTCCACATAATGAAAGGTAAAGTTAGTGTCTACATCTTAATAAAACAGTAAGTATGCCCTTCTGGCTGTCTATTATCAACTCACTGTCATTCTGCATTGCTGCAGAGAATCCCCACACCACCTTTCAGAGTTGCTTTGCTCATGTGGTTGTGGGTTATTTTCTGCCCGAACACTCTTGTAACATATGAAAGGAGAAGCCATTGTTCTCCTGAAATAGTAGCTACTAGAAAAGTGGACCTTCTGAGGTTTCACAGTGGCTTCCCAGTGAGTCCTGAGAGCCACCTGCTTCAAACCTTCTGGCTCAGATGTTGATGGCACACTTGCTGACCTTCCCCACACTGCTCTTCCAAAGTTTGTGCCAGCCCCCACTTCCTGTACTAAACCTTTCATCCCTGGAAAAATTGGACAATTGTTTTCCTGACTGAATCCTGGCTGATGCTTTTGAATTTAAGAAGTTGTTCGTAATTTAGTCACCACCCATAGAATTTAAAGCAGGAAGTCTAGTTTCCACATCATTGCAGAAGATAAAAGCAAACAAAATACCATCCACCTAGCAAAAGACAAAAAGAAGAGTAAACAGAGAAAACATAAGGAATAAAGCAAGGTGACAGAGGGAACACCAGGCACAAGAGTTATGTCAACCAAGGTCAACACTTTTAAATCCCCTTGGACAACAGGTAGAGACTCAGCTGGAGTCAAAAAAACAAAAACAAAACAAAACAAAACAAAACAAAACAAAACAAAAACCCACCAAAATCCAAAAGCTACTCACCACAGATGACTAAAAATGGTATCAAAAGGTTGCCAATGAAAGGACGGGACAAGGATGTGTCAGGCTAGTGTAAGCGGAAAGAAAGCAAGGAAGGATCTAAGATAACAAGGATTAAACAAGGTCATCAGAATCCTAGAAAGGTTAACACAATTAGTGGATGGATTCACTCTCATTGTAAAAAGCTCAAAAATACAGAATTAAATAGCAGGAAAACAAGCATCGGTAGCATTGGGGGGTATTATCTTTTGAAACTTCTATCATTTATTGGTTAGCAGGTACAGAAATCATATGGAATCTGGAGAAAGAGAAATAATTGTATTTTCCTCTCTTTCACGGAAACAAGAAAATCCCCAAAGCTACAGTATGAAGGATATGGAAAATAGGCCCCAAAGAACCCCTACCTGACTTGCCCCACCCTAACCCTAACTCGTCACCAAAACTCTTCCCATGACCTGGTCCTGCCTGCCAAAAGGGTCTGCCAAAAGTAACTAACTCCTCCCACCACCTGGCTCTGCTAAGGCCCTATAACCCCCACTCCCCAGGATGTGCCCTCCGGCGCTGGTCCATGAGGTCTGCCTCCATTTCCTTTGTGTTTTTGCGCTTTCACAATACACTTCGTATGTCTTGAACAAATGACTCCTCAGGGAAATGTGATCCCCACATTTACCTTAGATTCGTCCCTTGGAGTGAATCTGTGTGAGAGAGGGAGGGTCAAAGGCAATAGTCACCACAATGGTTTTGTTAAATTTTAAATGTCGATCACCTGAAATTTACTTGTGTATAGTACTAGGTAAGGATTTAGTTTTATTTGTTTAATGAATATTGAATTATTTGAATAACATTATTGATTAAGTCATTATTTTGTTATTGATTTGTTGTTTCTGCAGAACTGGGGGAATTCAACCCAGGAACTCACATACATTGGGTAGCTGCTGTACTACTGAGCTACCTCCCTGCCCCTGCTCCTGACTTGAAATTCCACTTTGAACACACTCACGCGTGCACACACGCGCGTGCACACACACATGTGTGTACCTCTAGGTGTCTGCAAGCCTGTTTGTACACCAAAGTTACCAACTCTACTATGTGGGAAGACAGACCACTCCCACTCATTGACAAAAAATATTGTTTTTCTCATAATTTCTCTTGGGATATTGTTAAATCTATTTGCCAGAGTAAAAGAATAAGCCTTTGTAATTTTTAATCAAAGTCCACTGTGTGTTGCTTTGGGAGAGATCACCATATCCAGATGCCAAGCCTCCTAATCCCGAGTTGTGCAGGTCATTTTTTGTGTCTCACAGAAAGAGTCATCGTTTTCTTCACCTTTGGTCATAAACATTTGTTGTCAGGGATGTTAGGCTTGCTCAAGCTGCTGTCACAAAATGTCACAGACAAGGTGGCTTAGAAGACAGATATTTATTTTCTCACAGTCTTGGAGGCTAGGGAGGTCAAGACCAAGGTGCTGTTGGATTTGGTGTTTGGGGACCACTTCCAGGATCATCAATTGCCGGTTTCTCACTGTGTTCTTACTTGGAGATGGAGCAAAAAGGCTCACTGGGTCTCTCATATAAAGACACAAACCACATTCTTGAGGGCCCCACCACCCAAAGGCCTCTCCCAATATTATCACATTGGGGATTAGGGTTCAACTAAGAACCGGAGGGCACACATGTTCCGACAGGAACACCTTCTAAAGACCTCATCTCCAAGCATGGTCCCATGGGGAGGTAGGGCTTCCACCTATAAATTTGGAGGGGGTACAGTTCAGTCCATGGCATTGGGTTTATTACTGGGAGTTCATAGTGTTTGAGGCTACTGTGGGCAGAGAGAACTGTGGGCCAGCAATGTTCAATAGTAGCCACCAGGAAGAATAAAAGTTAATCTCTGCTTATACCCTAACGAGTCCGGCTTATTTATGAAAGTTTTATTACAGATGGACTCTCCAAAACGGATGTGCCAATGCACATTTCCCCAGCAGAGTTCCTGTTTTCCCACAGCCATGTCAACTCTTTCTAAAGTCTGCCACACAAATGAGTGACAAGGTGTATTGTACTTATGTTTGCATTGTCCTAATTACTAGTGAGGATGAGCATCTTTCATGTGTGAAGGCCTTCAGGTTTTCTCCTGAAAGCATTAAATATTTAAAACTTTTCCCATTTCTTCAGGGCTGCTGTCTTTTTCTTTTCCTTATTAATTTGCAGGTCTTCTTTGTATATTTGGAATACTCATATTTTATAAATTATACAGTACCTACAAACATGCAAATATTTCTCCTATTCTGTGACTTATCTTTTCTTTCTTTCTTTCTTTCTTTTTTTTGCAGTGCTGGGGTTTGAACTCAGGACCTTGTGCTTGCAAGGCAAGCACTCTGCCAACTGAGCTATATCCCCAGTCCCTCTTTTCTTTCTTTTTTGGACAGCGTCTTGCTAAATTGCTCTGGCTGGCCTTGAACTTGCATTTTTTCTGCCTCAACCTTCTAAATAGCTGGGATCATATCTTTTCATATTCTAAAAATAAAGTCTTTTAATGTGCCAGTTTTTTTATTTTAATGTAATCTCATTTATAACTCTTTCCCTCAGGGTTTGTCTTGTCAAGAAATACTTTCCTAACCTAAGGACACAGAATAATATCTTACATGTTAATAAGTTTAATGGCTTGTGTTTTACATTGGGACCTTTAATCCTTCTAGGAAGGACTAGATAAAGGGTAGAGTGGGAATCTGATTTCACATTTTCCATGTGGTGTGCCGGCACCAACACTGGCTGCCCACCATGCTGTCCTTTGTGCACTCACTAGTCATATTGCCTCTGCTGCATGTCGGGTTTCCTTATGTTTGTTTCAGTTTCCAGGTTTTCTACTCTGTTCCACCACTGCTGGTCTCTTCCTGCATCTAGAGGCAACTTTGTCCGTAACAAGGAGGGTTGTGGGTCCACATGCAAGTGTGTGTGAGTGTGTGTGTGTGTGTGTGTGTGTGTGTGTGTCCTGGGGCAGAGTTTCAGGTCTGCTCCCCCTTTTTTTCTGGTACTGAGGATTGAACTCAGGAGTTCTTCTTCACCACCGAGGCACATCCCCAGCCCTTTTTTCTATTTTATTTAGAGATAGGTTCTCACCAAGTTGCTTAGGGTCTCACTAAATTGCCGAGGCTGGCTTTGAACTCATGATCCTCCTGCCGCAGCCGCCTGAGCCACTGGGATTACAAGTGTGAGCCACTGCGCCTAGCTGCCACACCCAACTGGGTCTGCCACACCCAACTGAACCTTTTTAAGGTCTATGAAAGGAGCTACTTGCCCAAGAATGGAAATATTCAAAAGCTCTAACATTTCAAGAGTGCTGTCACTCCAATGCTATAAAAATCTTGGTTTGCAACATCCGGATTTCTTACAAGGAGATGATGTAGTCAAATTGATCCTTTCTGCACTTTGCACACAGAAATGTCATTTTAATTGCCTTCCAATGATCCATGTAAGCTGGGTTTGAGAGGAACTGAGAATATCCTCCTCCTTCCATGACATTAAATATTTACAAATGGTAATTCTGTATATGATTTCCCCAACTACTTTTAGCTTTTCTGTATCTAAAAAAATTTTATACTGCATGTGTTGTTTTTACATATGTATTTTTTAGGCATGTGCTTGAATACAATAATAAACCAACAGTGGGCTTAAACAAATGGGGTTTCATTTGTCCCAAGAATAAGAAGTCATTGGGTGGAGATGTCAGGGCTGAGCTGGTGCCTCAATACTGTCAGGGCCCACCCTGTCTTGCTGCTCCTTCAACCTGAGATACAGGCCTTCGCCCACATCCTTGTAACCTTGGGGTCACAAAATGGCTGCTGTTCTTCCAGGCTTCATGCTTATGTTAAAGGAAGAAAAAGAAAAAGGAAGGAGGAAGTGGTGACGCCTTTGCTAGCAAAGCAGAAGCTTTTCCAGAAATTCATCTTTGCAGTCGGAGTTGGTTGCTGTCTCACTGTTCATGACTGTCCTTGGGGAAAGGAGTCTGGACTGTGAGACTTTCTATAAGAGTATCTTGTTGCATGGAACACTGGAAGGCTGAGTTTGGCAAAGGATGGCCAATTCTGGCCAGCTATTTTAAATAAATAAATAAAGTTTTATTGTAAATAAAGTTTTATTAGAACACAGCCGTAATTATTTACATATTGTATATGGCTGCTTTTGCCACAGAGCAGAATTAAGTAGGTATAAGAACGATGTGGCCAAAAGCTGAAAATGTTTACTACCTGTTCTTCTATATAAAACTTTGCAGACTCCTAATCTAAGAGATAAAGGGAAAGGAGAGAAAAGGATAGATACCTAAAGGATAGATACTTACTAGTGAGTAAGGAAAAGCAAATCCAACATTCATGTGGGCAGCCATAACCCTTGAGCTCCCACCCCAAGAAGAGCAAGCTGTTAAAGGGCACACACCCCACAACAACATGACAGTTGCTCAAAAAGAAAAACATGCAAATTAGAAAGGAACTCCGTGGAACAAATACCTTTTTATAGAGTTTCCAGGCCCTGCTAGGCACCAGCCCTGATGTCAGAAGGGCAATGGTCTAATCTTTGGTCCTTATTTCTTTCCTTTCATTTTCTGCTCACAGGACAGATGAGAAATCTCCTGTTTCCAAGTTTCTTCAGGAGGAAAGCAGGAAGGTGGGAAGGCTGGGTGAAGTCAGCTCTTTCACTGTCCTCCCCTGCAATAAAAGCGAAAGGTAAGGCCGCCTTCCAGGCTCCACCAAGAGGAAAGAGTTCTCATTGAAACTGGAGAGAGCATGTGGTGGTGGCTGAAAATGAGGCCACAGGATCAGGGAAGTGCCCTCTGAGCTTTTGTCCCAGGTTAGGTTCCTGTGGAACAGTCTCATTCTGTTACAACCTTGAGTTGCCTTGACTACGAAAGATTGGCCCAGGTAGCCTGCCACATGAATGGTGGTTACCTTCCCTGATCCTAAGTAAGTGTTTTAGTTAGGTTTTTCACCTCTGGGACATAACAAGAACAGTGAAGAGGAAGAAAAGTTTATTTGGGACTCGACATTTCAGAGGTCTTAGTCCATAGAGGACCAACTGCTTTGCTCTGAGGTGGTACATCATGGGGGAAGGGTACAGCAGAGGAGAGCAGCTCAGGGCATGACACCAAGAAGCAGAGAGAGAGAGAGACAGTGCTGCACTCAACAAGGACAAAATGTAAACCCAAAGGCACCCCCGCAATGACCACCTCCTTCAGCCACACCCGACCTGCCCACAGTCACCACCCACTTCATCCTTATCAATGGATTAATGTGCTCATTAGGTTAAGGCTCTTATAACCTGATCATATCATCTCTAAACTTTCTTGCTTTTCCTCCCACATGAGCTTTTGGGGGACACCTCAGATCTAAATCATAACAGCAAGAAAAAGAGATCCACATTTAGGACAAGGGTGACACAAAATTCTCATGATGTTCTCAGGTCAAGCTTGACTCAGTGACAAGGCATGAGAATGGGATAGTCCACCCTAGGCCACCAGAGCTCAAGTCCTTCCCAAGGTGATGATCATGACACTTGATAATTTATATTCCACACGTCTAAGGTAGTAGTTTAAGACATGGCCTTTAGGAATCCACCTTCCCTGTGTCTGCAAGAAATCCATTTTCAAAGGTAAATCTGAGAAGGAATGTTGGTGTGTTTCATCCAGTGAATGGACCCTGATCAATCAATGGTCACTGCTTGGAGCAGAGTCCCAAGTCTCTGTCTGGGCTCATTGTCACTGATTTGGGAGAGATACATAAGCATGAAAGAGGTGCTGTCAAAATACCAGGAGTTTCATACCAATTAATGATTGGTAAGTCAAAGCCAATACATGATTGGCTACAGCATAGTCTTACTTTTCCTGCACATGGTTCCTGCCAACTCCTCCAGTCCCCGCTCCTAATCCATATTTACCAAAGCGGCCTTCAAAGTCAGCTCAACCCTAAACTTCCTGTTATTCTTTCCCTAATTTATCCAGAAGAATATACTCTTATATTCCAATAGTACCAGACATTTATTACAACAACCTCACATTAATGTGATTTTCTATTTTGCCTTTCTGGTTCACTTACCAAACTTAGTTTTTAAGAGACTCTCTGTGCACTCTGTATCCCCAGCAAGATTCTTGGCACATAGCAGGCACTGAGTAAGGTTTTACATTCTGGCTCAATTTCTCTTTGCAGGCAAATGGCAACTGTGGGCTTTGCCTAGGCATAGCAAGGAAAGCTTCACCCAAGCTGACTCTAGCTGAGTTGAAGACCAAGGAGGAACTAGTTAGATGAAACCAAAGGATGAGCTTGCTGTGAAGAGAAAGCAGCATTTGCAAATGCACCAAGACATGACACAGGGTGAGGTGTCAGGAACCCAGGAGGAGCCCCACCAAGAAGGAGTGAAGGCTGGAGAAGCAGGAAGAGGCAGGATGGGCTGGTCTGGGCCAGACCAGGAGGAGTCTTGTGAGCTAAACCAAGGACTCCAAGCTTCAGCTTCAAGCAGAAAAGAATCATTGAAATTTGGAAGCAGTGAGCAACATGGTGACATTAGAATTCAAGAAAGGTCACTCTGGTCCATGCTTGCTGGATGAGAGGCTGGAGTCAAGGCCCACTTGACTGCTATA
>JAJEJO010001523.1:132074-160983 GCA_020662805.1 Glaucomys volans
GGTAGAAAGTAGTGACTTTCATTAAGATGAAGCAGGTGTGTGGGGAATGAGGGCAAGTGAAATATTCAGTGCGTTTTGCCATTGACTTTCCCACTATTGTAAAGGGCTGGGAATTGCATTGTCCCCTGCAAAATTACCAAAGGCTTTCTACAAATGCTAAATCCATTCTCCTCTGGCATCCAGCACTGCTGCTGAGCGGTCTTATGTTGGTCTGATTTTTATCCCTTTGTCTGTGGCTATTCATTGCTTCAGAAGTTTTCACAGTGTCTCCAGGTGGGGTTTTGGTTTTTATCTTGTTTGGAGCTCATAGGGTGTCTTGGTAAGCTTTTTCGCTGCTGTGACTAAAGGAACCAACCAGAACAACTGTAAAGGAGGAAAGGTTTATTAGACAGCTCATAGTTTCAGAGGTCTTAGTCCATAGAAGGCTGGCTCCATTCCTTGGGGCTCAAGGTGAGGCAGAACATCAAGGCAGAAGAGTGTGGCAGAGGGAAACAGCTCACATGATGATCAGGAAGCTGAGAGAGAGATCTCCACTTGCCATGTAAAAATAGGTACCCCAAAGCCATACCCCTACTTCCTGAAGTGGGAACACCCTACCACTTCAGTTACCACTCAGTTAACCCTATCAGGGGATTAATGATTGGGTTAAGACTCTTACAGTCCAATCATTTCTCCTTTGAACCTTCTTGCTTTGTCTCACATTTGAGCTTTGAGGGGCACCTCACATCCAAACCATAACATAGGGTCTTCAGATTCTAAGTCACATGTCTTCCTTCTCCCATGCAAATATACTACTTATGAATTCCCTCTTACTTGTTTTCCTCTGTTCTCTCTTTTTATAACTCATAGGACATTGGACCACCTGGATCAATTCCCTATGGATATTTTGTTTTCATTCATATTTACTATAATTTTAATATTTCCTACATTTTAATAAGTTATCTAATCCTTTTTTAAAGTAAATTTTGTATTGACAATCCATTTTTTCATTCCCCCAATCTCTTTCCCTCTAGTTGTGCTTTCAACAACATTGCTTTTTAAATAATTTTTTCTCTTCAGGAAAAATGCAAACTCATTGAATGGCCCAGAGGCTCTGGCTGACCTGGTCCTGAGTTACTCTTGTCTGCTAGGTCCCGCCATTCTGCCCTTTAGCTGCTCAAATGCTTAGAGCTCTCTCCTGCATGGTGCCTCCATCCATGGTCTTCCTTCTTCCCTCTGCTTAAAACAGGACCTTTCCTGCACCCACTTGTTCTTATTCCAATGTTGGCATCTTTGCAGAAGTTTTACTAAAGCTCTCATCTAATCCAAATCAGTTTCTGTGGATTATTCTCTGCATTTTATAACACTCATCACATTTCTATTACACATTTTTGTGTGTTTATGTGTTGATTTTTGACTTTGCCCATTGTTCCATGATCTGTGAGGGAGCAGGTGGACAATACTTCCTTTTTAACTTACCAAAAATATTTATTGCCTAGCTTGCTTATATATACATTTATTGGGATAATAAATGAACATTAATTTTTAATGTGATATGAACAGATAATATGAAATCTAATCTTCTTAACACATTGTGTGTGTGCGTGCATGTGTGTGTGTGTGTGTGTTTGTGTAGAATACAGTATTGGTAGCAATAATAAGCACAATGAGTAGAGTAGGACTCAAGAACTTATTCGGCACCACTATTTTTGGTGTGTCTAAATTCACATCTCCTTAGAGCTGGTCCTCCATAAATATTTGCAGAATAGATGTAAGATGCTGTCATCAAAATCATGAAGGAAGATGCTACCACTGTGTCTCTTGGGGCTAAGACAATGATCCCCAAGACAGAACTACTATATACCCCAATGTCTTGGGGTACAAGCTTCCTTAACAGAGCCCTGTCCTTTCTCTAAGGCAGAAAGTAGACAATTTTTGCAAAAGCGTTTGTGCAGTGCTGTGAGCTATGAGGCTTTTGCTGCTGTGTTGAGATCTGACTGTCTCTTACTGAAGGTGCTGTTTTATCTGGAAGAGCAAAGACAAGCAGGGCAAGAGAATTCCTTCCCAGGGCTTGGGACTGGAATAGCAGAGCATCTGACCGTATGGATTGGGTCAAAGAAAAACATTGCTAAATGTTCTTCACACTTCAGCTGACCTTCAGAATAATTGTTTTAGGGTTATAATATGATCTGAATTTCTTCTGGAGATATAATTAGAGCTTTCTTTTTAAAAAAAAATTATTCCTGTTTTCTAAAGTAGGTGTTGGCTTTGAAGTAAGCTAATTAGTAAATCCTGCCCTTTCTATCTCATGCCTGGCGTATCGTCAGGACCCTCACAGGCAACTGTTGTCTGTTGACTAAAACTGAATATTCAAGGAGAGTTCAATGAAGACGTTGCTTAGGAAGGAGTGAGGAGGGTTTAGGGAAACCAGTCAGGGACAATGCAACATCTTGAGGCTACACACTGCTGGAAGCCATCATCTCCCCTAGGCCACAGAGGGCAAGAGAAGGGAGCCATTATAGGAAGTCATGGGAGCAGGTGATAGGAAGAGCTGTGACAGGAGCTCTGGTCTCTCTTAGAGGGATACAGCCAACCCACATCAACTCCAAGGGGAGAGATCCTGGGAAATGCATCTCCTGACTTCACTTTTGCCCCTCTTCCCATCCCCCACCAGTCTCAGTCAGTCCACATTACCCAACGGGAAGCTGGGAGGCAAAGGAAGCCATTGATGTGGTCCACCCAGGCCAGCCTCCAGGATTCAGGGCAGGGAGAAGGGCAGAGTGCATCTGGAGGGACAGGCAGAAGGTAGCTGGCACAGTGATGCTTAGTTAGCTCTTTACATGAAAAGTCTAAACAATAGAAAATTGGGAGCTCTGGAGCATGGGAGGGGGCTTTTTAATGACACCCAGTTTTGATAGAAGTATAAAAGTATCTTATACACTGTTGGTGCAAATGATGGGAATCTGTAGAAATTTTTTAAAAAGCAATTTGGCAGCATAAAGAACTTTAAAATTGTTATAACTTTGATAATTTGAACAATCAATTCCATCCCAAGGACTACACCCTAAGGAAATATTCAGAGATGCACAGAAAGAGTTATGTACGAGATTCTTTATTGCATCAGTATTTATAATAGCAAATTTGTGAAAATGATTTTAATTTCTAGCAATGGGAGAGTTGGTTAAATAAATTATGGTCTGTTCATAGGACATTGAAAAACATATTCTAGATTTGTGGTGTCCACTGTGATAGACACTAGCCACATAACACATGGGTAGTCTGAACTAAGATGGACAATCAGGATATGATACTCACTGGAGTTTTTATGATTTAGCATGAATCAAAAGAATGAAAAGTATCCCATAAACAGTTTTTCTATTACTTGAAGGATGAAATGATAATATTTTGGATATGTAGGTTAAATAACATATTTTGATAAAATTAATTTGACATTATCTTTCCTATTTTGTAAATGTGACTATTATAAAATGAAAATTAATAAGTGTTTTATAATAGATACTATTGGAAAATATTGTTTTTGATAAAAATTACAAGATGGGGAAATGCATGTTTTCAAACAATATTACCTGGCAGGATGTTTTGGTGATTTCATATTACAGGCAAATCAAGTTACCAACTGATAATGGGGCAAAGTGACATCATGGGCCTCCTGGTGAGATGTACCTAGAACACCATATCACTCAGGAAGTATTCCTGCCCAAAACATGTGACTGGAGTCTAATCAGGAGGAAACATCAGACAATCCAATTGAGGGCCATTTTAAAAATGCTAACCTATGCTCCCCAAATATATCCATATCATAAAAGACAAAGAAAGAGGAGAAACAGTTATAAATTAAAAGAATTTAAAGAAATGTAACAACCAAATACTATGCTTTAAAAATGCTATAAAGGACATTATTGGGATAACTGGCAAAATCTGAGTATGGACAATTATATTCTCTTAGTGTTAAATTTCTTAATTTTGGCCATTGTGCTGTGGTTAAGAGAGTGTCCTCCGTCCTTAGAAAATACCCACCGAAGGACTCAAAGGGTCATGATGTCAGCAATTTACTCTCAAAAAGTTATCGTAGGTATATGCCTGTGTGTGTACACATAAAGAGAAGCAAGTGGGGATTCATGGAGGTCTTTTTGCATCTTGTATAAATTTAAAAATTTGAAAGTAGAACATCAAAAAGAAATATAAAGTATAAATTGTTCTAAAGCATAGGAGAGGCAGTGCTGTGGAAAAGTCAGTGGAAAAGCCAGAAAGATCTTATTCCTAAAAAATAGCATCCTCAGGTCCAGGCAACATGGACCCCTGACCCAGGTCTCCCAACTTTTCTCCAGTTGTGGCTCATCACACACAGCTTTGGGAGCCCACGAAGCTCGAGGGCCCCATCCTAGAGCATGCTCCCAGGAGCCAGAACCTTGGATACCTGCCATTAGACCCTGAGCCCACTTCCACACTGGTTTGCGCCTATTGCTGGGGTGCATTCTCCCAACAGTGGTGCACACCGATAATGTGCTTTCTCCTAGGCTGGGGGGAAAGGTGTTTGGAGGGGTGGGGGCTGCATAAAGTGAGGACATGCAGGCCAGGGTGTCCATGTGCATTCCCAGGATACTCCCTACAGCACAGGACGAGCCAGGAGTGGGAAGCAAAGAGCACAGGCTGCAGTCTGGGAGTCAGAGGCCACCATTTTGGTGTGGAACTTTGAATCTGAGAAGTCTCAATTCAAGCCTGACCTTGTAGGTCATTGTGAAGGTATATTCAACTAAGAGCAGAGCTAAACCACATTTTATGTGCAGTTTGTCAGCCCAATAGATAATTGTAAAGTATTTAGACGTGGTATTTGGGCCTTCATTTGTGCTCCTTCCCCAGACCCCTGCTTCAGGGTGAGGAAGCCTAGAGAAGTCCACCACAGAGGCCTGGCACATTCTCACCTGAAGGGGGCACCCCCCACACCTTGGAGAGAGGAGTCCTGTTATGACATGGAAGGTGGGCAGGAACCTGGACTGCACATGCAGTGGGGGGACGGAGATAACCCCGAGGGCACCGCGGGGAAAACAAACACTTTCCAAGAAAACCTCTCATAGGCAGGTGAGGACAGGTCACAGTGAGAACAGAGAGCTTTCTGTCTGGCAGAGATCTAATCTCCAGACCCAGAACAGTGCCGATTATCTGGAAAACTCTTTTGAGGTTCAGGTCTTACCTAATATCCCCAAAGGGAATTGAAGGTGGAACAAGTAGCCAGCATCCCAGGGATGGGACCAGGAGCTCTGGGCCCCAGGTGGAGACCTAGCAGGCTGCCTGGAGACTCACCTGTGTGGAGCACTGGGCTCATGCATGGCCTGAGGGAGGCTCCAAGGGGCATCCTGGGTATGAGAAAGTCCTGACCAGTGGGGTCCTGAGTTCTGGTCTAGCCAGCACATGCTAGCCATGACACCTGGAAGATATCTGTCTCCTGAGGTGGAGAAGAATCAGCCACGTGAAGAGTTAGATATATCATCTCAGGCCTCAGCTCTCATGCCCCCTCCTAGAAGGTTCCCTGACCTTCCAGTGAACCCCAAACCAGCAACTTCAGCCCTCTTTTATCTCTTCACAGCTCTCAGACCTTCTACAATGATCTATTTATTCCCTTATTTGTAGTCTCTTTTTTTCTAGAATATAGCTTTCTTGGAGCAGAGAATTTTACCTGATTTTTTTTTACTGCCATAGCCTCAACCCAAAGCCTGACAGAAAGCAGATATTCACCAAATATTTGTCCAAGGAATAATGCATACCTATACCCCAGCCTTTCTCAATCTTCCCTCCTAAAGTTACCCTCTGTAGGGGATGTTGACAGCAAACACTCTCTCAGGGTCATGGAACATGAGCCCAAATAGCCTGTAGCAAGCCAGAAATCAATAGGAAATATAGTCTAGAAAATTGATGCTTTAGTTTTCTGGTGCTGTGTAACAAATCACCAGAAATTTAGCATCTTAACACCAGATTATTATCATCTTTCACAGATCAGGAGCCCAGCGGCTGTTCAGCTGAGTCCTCCACTCAGGATCACAAAAGGGTGAAGGGAAGCTGTCAGTTGGCTGAATTCTCATCTAAAGTCTTGGTTGGGAGAGGTTTCCAAGCTCCCTCTGGTTATTGGCAGGACTCGGTTCCTTATGGTTGTAGGGCTTGGGTCCCCCCTACTCTTTTGCTGGCTATTGGCAGGTAACTTGAGCCTACTCTTAGGTCTCAGGGGCTGTGTGGCCCCTTCTCCCTTTGCACTAGAGAAACTTCCACACATTGAATTTCTCTATCTTCACCTTCTGCAGCCAGTTTTTCTTTCTAAGGACTCAAGGCTACCTAGATAATCCTCTAGCTTAAGGTCAACTGAGTCCTGTATAACCTAACCCCTCCAGTAAAGTCCGTGGTATTTACAGGGCCGGGGATTATTCATGGCACACACACCAGGCCAGGATATCTTGGGAGACAGCTTAGAATTTTCCTACAACACTCAACTTTATGTTTCTTCCACTTCATTGTAAATTTATCTATTTTGATAAAGATATATATTTGTAGTATATGAAGAACACACATATACATATATATCATGTAATTAATATACCAATATGAATCAATTGAATAATTTGTCCCTGTGGGTCAGATTCTTCAGTTGAACAATTCTTCAACTGTGATCACAACTTGTGGTTCAAATTCAAAAATTTTTTACTGATGTTATTTTTGAGAAAAATTTGATTTTACCTCTTCCAATGGATAGACATTTATTTCAAGATCCACCACAGCCTATTATGGTCAGTATTTTACACTAGTCATTGACTTCCTGAGGCAGCATAATTAGTTATCTGTGGCTTTTCAATATTTTTCTTGGAGTACGTGCCTGAAACGTGGAGTCCTATTGCAACAAATACAAAGCAAAGTGCAAGACCACAGAGGAATTTATTGCACTGTCTTGGGCTCATATTTGGCTGAATTTATGTGGCATGATTGATTTGGAATAAGACCTTCAGTAACCTTTTACTAAATATGTCAGAACAACTTCCTATTAATTAATAGGATATTTTGACCTATGTGAAGTTTCCTTTCACTGCTGCATCAGAACAATTTTCTGTTAACTAATGCTAATTTTTAAGTTTTTACTTTAATTAATTGATTTTGTGGTACTGGGGATTTATCTCAGGGCCTCAATCAAGCAAGGCGAGTGCTCTACCACTGAGCTACATCTCCAGCCCCTAACATGATGTTTTGACATTTGATTTGAATATGTTTTAGTACAAATGCCCAGAAACAGATCATTCAAACTAATACAAACAAGAGACAAATTTTTCAATGGAACTCATGTATGTGTTTGTGTGTTTGTGTGTGTACATATATACACTCACATAAATATACACACATACATGTATATGAGTATGTATGTATTTGTACATAATTTGCATAAAACGATATTTAAATAAAATTGAAAGAGTAGGAAAACTGTAAACAGCGCCCCTGTGGCATTACATACCTTCTGCCTACTATTGCACACCTGTCTTGAAAAACCCAGACAGAATGGACCATCACAGGGATGCATGAGCAACATAGGAGACAAGGCAGAGAGACACCTGGGACTGGCTCAAGTGGGTGCCCCAGCTACTTCTGCTGAGGCTGAACCCAAAGTCTTAGGCCTCACTTTTACTTGAGAGTACTCTAGACTTAGGCAGCACGCCAGGGCGTGGCACAGGCTGGGCGGAATTGGCAGTAGGGGAAGGCCACTATGTGGGGCAGGGGAAGGAACTTGAACTGAATTTTTTTTTAATTTTGACTTTTCATCTTAAAAAGAGGACGATGGAGGTTGCTATGAGTATGAAATGAAATAATGTTTGAAAAAGTTCTTGGTCCAGGGCTCAGAATTGAGTATATAGGCTAAAATTCCATGGATTCCAAATGTAGAATTTTTCCCAGCTAACTAAACCTTTGGGTTTTATGTCTCCATAGGGTTTCTATCACAAGCAGACAGGTTCCCTAGAAAAGACCTTAGCTTTGACTTTGTGCTTGCACCCGACAATATTGATCAATGTCTTCCAGACAAAGGGAAAACCCTGTGATCCTGAGCAGTCAGCCCTGGTGAGGGCAAGGATAGGCAGGTCCTAGCAGAGACCTGGTAGTGGAAGAGATGGCATCCAAGGCCAGGAAACCTGGGGTGGCAGGGGTGTGTATGCAAGTCCTGCAGCCACGGAGCCCTGGGAATCCCTTCTGCAATGGAAACTTCCCACCCATGTTCTTTCCAAGAGGAAGTGTGATGAAGCTCCTCCCACTTCTGCCAGAAGTGCACTGGGTCATCCAGCTGTCAGGAGCCATCCCACTTCACCAAGCCTCCCTCCCCCACCCACCCTTCTCTATCTGCTGTCCTCACAGATTTCCATTCTGACTCACAATTCAGTTACCCGCTTTTGAGGAGCTCTCACAACACACAGAAACATATCATTGTGACCCAAAGTGACCCACACTTCCATAAACACATGTGCAAAGTGCTTTTGTAGCAGCAAGAAAAGAACCCGGGCCAGGGGATAAGGCAGGGAGAGAGGGTCTTGTCTGCAAGGGACTCTCAGATGTTATGGGGGTGGATGACTTGGGCCGCTGTAGGTAGAGAGAATGTGAGCTGTCTACAAATACTGTGGCTCTCCTGGGCATGTGGTATAATGGCATTTTTCTGCTAGTGCCTTAGGACTAGGGAGAGAGAGAGGAAAGCATTTAGAATGTCTTTTTTTTTTTTCTTATTCTTCTTTATAAACTGTGAAGAAAGAAAATATCTGTGAAGAGTGTGGTGCTGATGAGGTGAGGAGGTAACCTAGGGTGTGGTGTGTGTGTGTGTGTGTGTGTGTGTGTGTGTGTAGGTGGGGGGAGAATGAGAGTGCAGCCAGGGAACCTTTAAAATTGGGTCAGGCAAAGATCTCAGCTGACAAGGAGGCAGCCAGGTGCCTCTTGAATGCTGAGATAAAATTGGGGCATCTGTCCTGCCCAAGTCATGAAATGAATGTGTCCAGACATTGCTTTCCAAATTGTGTATTCTTCAATCCCATTCCCCACATGAGAGTCCCCACTACCCCACTCCTGAGGCATTTTTGCTACGATTAAAGCTGTCAAGTTATGGAGCCAATGGGATCAAGACTTCCCAGAATCTTAGGACATATTAGTTCTTCCTCTGTGTACTTTGAATCCCATCAATGACATCGATGACTCTGAGGTTGGAAACGTATCAAGAAAGTGGATGGGACAAGTTCCTCCTACCAGCCCAAGACCAGACAGTGAGTCTGAGGCCTAAGAGCATCCTGTGGAACTCACCCCAAGACTGGAATCAGGAGCAGGTCTCAGATAGAGCAACCGCCCCAGCACTTTATCATCTGTATGTGTTCTGACCTGAATAGCATCATCTGTAATTAACCATGCTGATTATATTGGAATGAGCAAATCAGCTAATCAAGTTATATGATGATTAGTTGTGACACAAAACAAAACAAAAATCCAGGGCTTGCAAATTCTTTAGCTCCTTACTGTGGCTTTCACTCCTACAGCTGCTTGCCTGGGCGTTTCAACTGGCCCTTCCCTTTAACCAGTCTAGAGAGAAACTTGTGGGTGGTCAGGAGACCAGGAGGAGGAAGAGGAAAGGGAAGATGGGTGGGAAAGGCAGAAGCAGAAGTTATGTTTCTAAACAAATAATCCGCATATTCTGTAAATTGTGAGAAATTGTGGGGTGGGAAAGTGAGCCTCCAATCAGCTTATAAGAATGAAAGATGGGAAGGAAAGGATCCAGAATGATGTGTTACTGGGACTCTTGGAGGGTCTTTTGGTTTTCTTTTATACTTACCATCTACACAGAACTTGAAGCATCCTGGGTCCTTAATCACAGGTAGAGGTAG
This sequence comes from Glaucomys volans, assembly GCA_020662805.1. Classification (NCBI taxonomy): domain Eukaryota; kingdom Metazoa; phylum Chordata; class Mammalia; order Rodentia; family Sciuridae; genus Glaucomys; species Glaucomys volans. Next base: position 141,953 of record JAJEJO010001523.1, read on the forward strand.
AAAAGGGACCAAGTGTGACGACCTGGAAAGAAGGAAGAGAGGACATCTGCCCTCAGAAGCAGCCCAGAGGAAAGCAGCTGGAAATACAGACATGACTTACACAGTCCTGGATGGGAAGTTAGTCAACAGGGTTGTGGAGCTGCCAGCTCTAGGGTTGAGGAACTGTCTAGGGCCTGCACAGGAAGCACTAGGTGCCATGTTCTGTATAACAGGAAGCCATTTTCAGCTCCAACTCCAAAAAGGAAGTGACCTTCCCCCTTAAAGAGGATTAAAACCCTCTTCCCATTGCCATGATGTGTCCCACAACTCAGAGTCTGCAGAGAGAATGGGGAGAGCCAGCAGAGAGCTAGCAGGAGGCAGTCTCACAGCAGTGCTGAGCAGAACAAGCACCGTGAAGAATTCTCTCTCAGCAGGTCTAGGTTTCTGGAATAAGACTTGGCAGTACTGCACCCCAGATAGGTGAGTTCAGGGAGGTGAGGGGCACACAGGAGGCTTAGGAGAGGGGTTTCGCCTCTTCTGCTCCCTTTCCTCTTCTTTCCATCCAGCTTCTGGTTACCCTAGCAACAAGCAGTAGGTTCAGGCCACGCAATCCTAACCCAGCCAAGACCTAGGTCACTGACTTTGGCCTCCTTGTTCATGATCCTGTGGCTTAGTGACAATCAGATCCCATCCTGAGTACACGCTTCTCTTCTAAACATCACACATAATTGCCTGTAATCACTCTGCTCCCCTTGGTTTGCTGTCTTGTAGCCGTCCCCAGGGCCTCTCACCTCTAGTCCTAGACCAACTACACTGCCTGATAATCTATGTGCCATGCTAAACCCAGACTCTGCATGTGCTCACCCTGCCTTTCTCTGGAATGAGTCCTGATTTTGCCTCCTTAGGGTTCAGCCACCCCTTGGATCCTCACTGCTCATAACCTCTCATGGATTCCTGGGTGCATGCCATTTCTGAATCCCAAATCTAGAGAACGTTTTCTTCAGATCTAATCTTGTTTTCTCCTGATTTACTCATTCTGGAACAGAAATTTGCTTCTCAAACTCTGGTAGAGTTAAGTATCAGGTAGAGTTTAAGCATTGACATTTAGCAATATGGAATACTGAAGAAAACTGATCATGAAGATACACTGATGATCTTGGGAATGATCAGGCCCATGTTCTCTAAGGAGAATCATATCCAAGAAGCATAGAGGGTGTTCAGTGGCTAGGGCTCCTCATATCATTTGCAATTGACAGGCCTGTGGCTTTGACCTCACCTTGGGACATCCTGCTGTGAATTTCAGTGTGACTAGGAAGCCCAACATTCAATTTTCATTTGAACTTCATTGCTCTGTGAAATTGCCTGAGTCTCAGAGTCTTGGCAATGCTCCTTAGAAAAGTATATTCATCCATCTAGTCATGGATTCATTCTTTCAATATATAAGTCCAGTGATCTACTATGTACGAGACCTGGCCTTAGGTTGGTAATTTCTAAAGAATGGTAGCATCTTGATCGCTGCTTTATTAGGAACACAGGGGCTTTCAGACACCCTCAGAAAAACCTTCTTTGGTCGTTTTAACATTGTCCCATACCTTGCCCCTCTCAGCTTCTCAAGTTGGGCATCATCATATATGAGCTCATCCAAAATCAAGCAGGACATCTACCAGGGGCCTCCAATTTGAAGGACTTCAGATGTAGTTGCTTTAGATTTGGTGTCCAGCACCTTGCAGTGGACTTTTCTATGCCCACTGCTCTGTGTCTTTCTTTATGCCAATTAGACCCAGGAACCACTGGGCTAGAGGTAGTTCTAGGCCCCTGAGTATCCTCCATACCCTACCACAGGACACCTTTCCTCCTCCTCCTCCTCCTCCTCCTCCTCCTCCTCCTCCTCCTCCTCCTCTTCCTCCTCGTCCTCCTCCTCCTGTGTTGGAACAACCCAAAGACTCGAGTCTCTGCCTACATTCTCTCTCCTCCATTCTCATGTAGGGCTGGCTCCTCCCTAGACTGGGGCCCTGCGCTGCATCCAGGCAGGGGCCAAGGCCCCATTCCTGACCTAGATTTGGAGTCTTCCTCCTCAAGCCTGAAGCCTCCTTCCCATTCCTCTGCCCACAGGCCTATTTGCATACCCTTGATCTGGGCATATGTGTAGATCTGCCCCTGGCTGCTGCCCAGGATGAATTTGGAAACTGTCCGTCTGCCACCATAGTCCTTCTGTTACCTTTGGGGCTGACTGAGTAACTTGGGTTGGTGTCAGGACAGTTGCTCCAACACCAGCCCACCCAGTCCAGAGACGTGGGCTTTGGAAAGTCTAGCTCCTGCTAGTGGTGTGATCTTGAGAAAGTTACTTAAAATGACTGTGTCCCTATCTTCTCTAGTATAAAATGGGAAGATAAGCCCTCCCTCATGGGCCTATCATGAGGAATAAAGGAGGCATTACATGTAAACCAACAAGTAAACCAGCACCAGGCTTGGCAGAGGGGAGTATTCAATAAGAGGCAACTTTTCATGTGATGGGATGAGAGGATGTTTGTTCTCTTTCAGACACCTTGGTTTTGTGTTCACATATTTCTCATTACTCCCCTTCTCTAACTCTGGTTGTCCCTGACTAGCATTCAGAGCCCAAGCCGGGGTCAGAGGGCTGTGAAGTGGGCACCTCAGAGGCTGTGCTCCCAGGTCCTGGCAGGGTGGCTGAGGATCCAGCCACCTCTTAGACAACAAAGGTACAGATGTTACTTAAGATTCCAGCCTGAAGGCCCAAGATACACATACCACCCACAGAAGAGAATAAAGGGAGAGAGGATGGAAGGGGAGGGGGAGAGGATGGAAATGGGAACAAGAACACCCAGTGAACAGGGCAGAGGCAGCAAACCAAAAGTCTCCTCTGCCCAAGGACAGCCAGGTGCCCTTCACCCTCTACATTCTACACTTCTAAGACTCGCTGGCCAAACTGTGCCCGCTGCTTAGCACCCATGCCGTATTCCCAGCACCTAGCCAGGCTTCACCAGCCCTCAGCCCTCCAACGCAGCTCAGGGCTCTAATTACACTTCTGACCATTTCACAGATGGAGATGGTGATAAGAACAATTAGTCTTGGCCTGTGAGTCCAAACTGCCTCTGATCCTGGCCTCTGAAAGCACCGCACTCCCCCTCATCCTGAGGAAAACAAGCAAGAGGGATTTGCCAAGTCATTAGGCCTGGGGCAAGCAAAGACACAAAGCAAGTTCCTAGAATCGCCTTCCACTGGTCTGGAGCAGGTCAGCTCTGTAGATGAATCTGGGCATCTTTCTCACTGTTGCCATAATTAGAGGCAGCAGAGGACCCTCGCATTCAAGGACAGGCTCAGTCTCAGACTCCCTGTGTGACAAAAAATGAGACACTAATCATCTTCAGTATCACCCCCATCAACACCCATCCTCATCCCACAGCTGTGGCATCAGACCAACGCACGTGGCCGTTAGTACCTGTTCCTCGCATGCATTCTCCATGCCCATGGCATGGGTTCCATACACCGCTGTGGATGGAAGGAGGGAGACAGTGTGCATGATTGAACACCAGCTCTCATACTCTCTGTCCACTGAGAACCTTGGGACCCTGTCAGGCTGGGCACAAGGTCATCGCCAGCCTCATGTGGATCAGTTGGCTGAAGCAACACTCAGCTGTGAATGTGCCTTGCAACACCAGGCTGCCTGGTATTCTGGTGTGTGCCTGGTATGTACCTGAGCCTTCCAGATGTGCTCACCTGAGAGCTGCAGGCCTCCCCTCAGGCCTCACCTGTGCATTCCAGTCAGGAACGCCCTCTCTATTTAATGTGTAAACTTCAAGAGAATAGTTTTGTCTGTTTCATTTATGTTATACCTACAATACAAGGCACACGGCAGACAGTCAAAAAATACCTAATGAATACATGAACTTCTGTACTTGCCATGGGCAGCCTGGAGCTGGTCGGTTTACTCTAACTGGACACAGTCGACCTCTGCTGAACACCCTCCTCAATCCTTAGTTCTTACCTATGCAAAGAATCACCAAGGAGCTGCTGAAGATTACTAAGCCCAGACCCCTTCCAGAAACTCTGCGGGGGGAAACACTTGGCACTGGGATTTTTTTGAAGTACTAGTTAAAAATTTAGCAGCCATCCTGGTGATTCTGATTTGTAGCTGCTGAGAACCATGGGTCTCAGGAAGAACAGATGGGAATGGGACAGAAAGGTCAGACAAGGCAGAGCTTGAGTGAGGGGCAAGATCACCTAGATTACTGCAGAGTCCAAGTTCTTTGAGTCTATTAATTAAATTTTCAGGGCAAAGGTATGAGTGTCTTCTCCCTTGTTAGAAAGGGCCCTTGCCTTCTCTCCCATGGATACCAAAATGACAAAACTGCCCCACGCACCTACCAGCAGTTCATTCGGGACTGCTCTGTACCTGCTCTGCTTATTTGAGAACGCCATGTAGGAACTGGAGCATGGATTGGTTCCCTTGACTGAAGTTCTCCTCCTTGATACCTAAAAGGTTTCTTTACTGAGGACCACAAATTAAAGACAACAAAAGTATTTGTTGCTAAGAAATAAACGCACACTATGATAAACTCTGAGTAGTGTTTGTAACCACATGCATACCTACAGACCCACACACACCCATAGCAAAGCATAACCATGGGGCAGATCTGGTGTCAACTTCTGTAAACAAGTTATGGAATGGGCTGAATTCAGTGCTTGGCACCAACAGGAATCAGTGGAAATTTTCTCTCCTCACTGCCTTCAACCCCTCTGCCTTCCCCACGTGGCTTTCTGATCCCTTTTGTGGATTTAAAGGATCCGGCCTCATTCACAACTTGAAATGTTTTTAATCCGCCCAGTTCAAAGTGCCTGCCCCTCCTTTCCTTTCTCAAAGCTCAGGCCTGAGTTGCAGTGTGGGGATGAGCTGGGAGATCCTAGGTGGAGAGGACAGGCTTAGTTGTCTCCCTCTTTCTTGACTTCTCCCCACTTCCTGCCACTAACCCCTCTGGGGATGGGCAGAGGAAGAGTGTGTCCTCATTCTTACCTGTAACCAGGTGCCTTGCTCTTGAGGGCTAACCCTTCTGGGAGTCATAGGTGTTCAAAGGCTGGATTCTCTGTGGGTCCTAGGGTGCTGGGATGTGGGATGCCCTTCCCAGTCAACACTTTACAACCCCTTTGGCAACGGCCCCGATAGCTTTCCCTGCCGCTTCTTCACTGGCAGGTGACCCTCTCTGGCTGATTCCCAGCTCCATGCTTGTTACCTTCCCAGTATATGTTTATCCCAAAGGAAATCACACTTCCTGTCACCCTCAAGCCACCCTGTCTGCTCACTCTCTTGACCCTGCTTTTGTGAGTAACTTCAGCCACTTGTAGCCTTCCTGACGTCTCTATGTTCAAACAAACCTCCACACTCCAGGAACAAACATCACTTCCTCCCAACAACTCTTGAGACCTCTCAGTTTCTGCAGCTCCTCAGAACTGAGAATCCAGCCCTCCTTTTTCTCAGACTCTCCTAAATAGGCCCCTTCAAAATGTTTTGTTTTGTATAAGAGTTTGCAAGGATTAGTAGTTGCTGAGCCTATTTTAGTCAACCTTTGGGAAGTCCTCCAGGGGTGTATTTAACATCTCTTTTCAGAATACGTGTATCCTTCTCACCTACAGCTTCAACTTTAAGGCTCCTTTGTCAAATTTTTGGCTCAACAGAGCTCCATTCAACATCATTTTATGCTATAAATCCAATACCCTGGGGCCCTTGAACAAGAAAACACTGGTGACTTGCCCAGTGCCTTCTTGGTTGACTGCTGGTTGAGCCCTGTCTGTGGATACACATTGGACCATGGTGATCTGTGTCCCTGGCAGCCAGAGCTGGTCTGTGTCGAATGGGGCCCCACTCTGAGCCAGAACGCTGCTGCCCAGACTTCTCATTTGCATGGGTTTTGCGATTCTATTGCTCTAACTAGTTCTATTATTTATTGCTTATTTTCTCACCATACATAAGTTGAAGATGGAGCTCTCTTTACTATAAATCTTTGTACCTCTGATTGGATTTAGCCAAGAAAGGAGGAGGAAAAGAAGAAGAGAGGAAGGAAGGAAAGGAGGGAGGGAGGGAGGGAGGGAGGGAAGGAGAAAAGGAAAGAGAAGAGGCAAACGTTCCGCTAAATGCTACCCCTAGAACCCATTCACCATCTATTCAGAAACTGCTCTCTGGGGTTGTTATTTTGGAGGGGTACTAGGGATTGAACCCAGGGGCACTCCACCACTGAACCACATCCCCAGCCCTATTTTGTATTTTATTTAGAGACAGGGTCTCACTGAGTTGCTTAGCTCCTAGCTTTTGCTGCAAATCAAACCCCCGGCTACCGCCCCTGCACCATCACCCAGCGGCTGGAATTACGGGCCTGCGCCCCCACTCTGGGCTGGGGGTGCTTTTTATCTCCCCCTCCCAAGTGTCTCCCAGCAGCTGCACCCATGTGACCCTCTTCATGTCTTGATAGTCTTGCTGACTGGAGAGTCCATGCTTAGCTTTCCATGGGTTACATACTTCTTGCTTTTCTTTCTCTCTTGGCCCTTTCCATTCTCTTTTAGTGTGGTTGCCTCTTTTTGTTTGTTTGTTTGTTGTTTTCCTTTTTCCCACCTGGGCCTCCATTATACTGGAGACCAAAGGTATTCCAAGCCTGACGAAAAGCTTGGAGTGGAGTCAAAGTGCTCTGTGGCTTTGCTTCTTCTAACCTGAATGGGACCCTACGCCCAGCTCCAGGCCTCTTCCATGCCGTGGTCACTATGGCAAAGGCTGTGGATGTCCACCCATAACCCCGCTGCCCTCTCCATCTGCATGCCAGCCTGCTTCCACCTCCTGCACAGGGTACTCATGACTGTGGGCTTTCTCCAGCTGCTGGAGCACACCTGGAGTAGGCCAGGTGCTGGGAATCAGCACCTTCCACCAACGACAGGTGGGAACTGGGGGTTAAAGAGCCCCCTCCCTTGTTCCACTATGGCCCTACACTGGCTCCCAGAGCTACACAGAGGGATGAAGCCCCAGCTGCCACACCACCCTTATTGCCTACCTTCCCTCCCAGCTCTCACGGTTCTGCGCAGGATGTGCTTCTAGGGGAACCCAAATCAAGAAAGTTCCTGAGTCAGAAGTGGAAACGTCATGGACAGATTGACAGGACCAACAAACTTGGGCCAACGCTGAGCAGCCTCCCAGGCAGCATGCCTCACTCACACCTCTCTCCCAACATAAAGTTGTGTGTAGACAGTAAATCGTTAGAACAGTGAAGCTAGAAGCACGTGCCCAGGGTGGTGTAGGGGGGGAGCTGCTCCTCTCCCTCCTCCTTCCTTTCCTATTCTCCTACCCACTCACTCCCCTCTTCCCACTGCTCCCACCTTGGACTCTGGAACTCAGCCTCCCTCCCTCTCTCCCTTCATAGCCCCCAACATGGGGTATCTCTCTCTCTCTCCTGCCACACAAACCAGCATGCCATCATCTGGGGGCCACCCCAAAGTGCCAACCATTGCCTTGGGTCTTTTGGAAGAAGCTCAATAAAACTATTCACTGATGAAAGACTCTGGTCCTTGGAAATAAATCTGAAGTCCAACCTCTGCATTTTTCCTCCTGTCAGATGACTGGAAACCTCTTATCTTTCCATCAGCAGTGTCAAGGCAGTGACTAACCCATTATTTAATATTTGCAAAAGTGAATTAAGGACTTCAGAAGAGGTCAGTAAAATGCGTCCCACAGCAGAGATGGGCATGGGGGAGAAGGTACTGCTCCATTCCTCTGGCCGAACACATCTGGATCTCCTGGGGTGGTCCTTTTGCGGGATGCATGAGGTTCTGCTGAAACCCTGGCAGGCTTCTTAAGATGCCCTCTGACTGGGGTTGTGGGGAGACCTGAAAAGAAGGAGCTTATCCTGCGGCAAAGTCAGAACCATTAGTAACCACTATTACCTATATAGTAATATAGCCCCCGCCCAGGGTTCTGGGTTTAGACCATAGGGGATAGGGGCTGGGAATGTAACTCAGTGATAGAGTACAACCTTAGTGGCACGAGACCCTGGGTTCCATCCCTGCTTCCCCAGGACAGCACAGGGTAAAGCATGAAGGCAGGGCGGAGGTGCTCCTCTGCAGCACCACCCCTTACAACTCCCCCTGAGGAGGCGGTGCCTGGTACCCACCCAGTGAGTGTGTGCTTTTGGGGAGGGGAGAGGCAGAGTGACTTCCACCTGGGTCCGAGAATGAAGTGGAGGCAGAGGTGGGGCTGTCTGGAGAGGGGCTGCCCAGCAGTAGGGCTCCTGTCCTGAGTGCCCTGGGCAGGTCAAAGCATAGCTGTGCTCAGAGCTCAGCAGCTGGAGGATGCTCCGCCTGCACATTTTGCAGACACACTCAAATTTTCGCTGCCAAGCAGAATGATTTATTTGTATGTCTTCATCGAGAGCAATTATTTTTTAGCACCTTGCTGGGCATGCTGGGTGATCTCATTCCAGGGAAGAGCCTGTCTCCCTCGGAACAAAAGTCAGAAAAGCAGCCTCTCTTTTCCCTCTCTTGGCCAGAAATTCCCTGAGTCTGGCACAGAGGCAAGGTGTCTGCCCTTTTCCCTGGGGAGCCCCAGGTTCACCCATAAAGCTCACCCAGGAGACGTCCAAAAGTACCTCTCTTTTGCAGAGAGACAAACTTTTCTTTGTGAGAGAAAGAGAAAGAATACCATTTCAGTTCTTCTGCTTTTTAAGTTAAAATTGAGTAATATAAAACTTTATTCTGTATCTAAACCTCATATGAAATATGTCTTAGATTTCCAGATGTAGATAGTCAGATAGGGGAGGAGGGAAAAAGAGGAAGGGGAGAGAGGGGGCACAAAGGAAGGAACAGAGAGGAACCCTGGGAAATGGAGGAAACTGAAACAGAGGGGAGGACATTGACAACTGAGGAAAAAGTGAGGGTGGGGACAGGAAAGGTAGGCAGGACCCCCTCCAAGGGCCTCCTGGCTCTTGTCCTCACTCGCCAATGTCATTTTCTCCAACAGGACTCTCTGCAGGCCTCTTCTACCTCCTTGGCCCCAACCCAGCTCCTCACCACCCACTGACCCTGCTCCTACAAGGATTCTGGGGGCCAGATGTGTGGCCTTCCCTTGGGAGCTTCCCCCTTCAATCAATGCCAGATTTAACACTTAGCTCCCTCCCTTCTTCCTCTCCAGCAGAGCATCCTGACCTGCCACGAAGGCTGGCTGGCTGGTGTACAGAGATTCTCCTGCCAGGCCCTCAGCTTATGGGTCGCTACACCTGGGGCACGTCCTGTGCCCTTGTAGAATTTTCCCATCTATAACTTGGCAAGAAAAATAGATAGAACTTAGTCTGCTTCCCACCCTGGATTCTGGGGTCCTGCTGGCTGTGTGGAGGGTGTGCGTGCGGGTTTCTGTGCAAGGGAGAAGCAACAGGAGGACCGACTAGCAACTGCAGACACTCCACGGGTTCCACGACAGACCCCGTTTCCAATCCCAGCACTGCTGTGGATAAGGAGATGTGCAGCAGTCTCCCTGGGTTTCAGTTTGCTCCCCCACAAAATGGGAACGATAAAACCTGGCTGAGGAATAGCAGGAGGCCCCGCATGGTCTAAACGGCCGCACCTGCGCAGTGAGGCTGAGAGGGCACATCAGTGGCTGGACATTCTGCAGGCCCCTCTCTGGCACCAGGGACTGTGCAGCCTCAGGAGGGTGATCAGCCTGTTGGCATTGGCAGGTTGCAGGTCTGACCAGTTGGCAATATCACACAGGGGTTCAGAAGGCAGACTCGAGAGCCAAATCTTGGCTTTACTAGCTGTGTTGTTTTAGGCAAGATACTTACCCTCTCTATGTCTCTGTGTTCTTGATTATAAAATGGGAATCATAATAGTAATCTTTATAGAGTTGTCATAAGGATAAAACCAGATGAGTTTATGTGAGCTGCTTACAAGAGTGCCTGACTTGAGGGACCATGCAAGAATGTTATTTAATAAATACTATATTCACTAAAAATGTCACTAAATTAGTGATATTATTTATCAAAGTTCGCATGTCAATTTCTACTCAGGAGGCTGCAGGGACCCTGTGGTATCTAGAAACTAAGGGGCCTGAGGAAGGACTCTGCTTTGCCTTCCACTGAGTCTTCCTCCACCCTCCCCTGCACACTAAGCGCCTCTCTCTGCAGTGAGGCCAGACAGGAGGTCTCCTGCCCTGCCCTGCCTCGGAGTCCTGAAGTGAACCACTTTCTCTGGCCCTACAAGCACCCAGACCAGTGACATCACCAGGCGAGTTGGACATGCTTATGCAGGCAAGGCGATGACGTGAAGGGAGGGATAGAAATGCCCCTGGGGCCCTGATTCCCCTGCCCTTTGAGCTGTATGTGGCACTTCCAGGTGACTCAGTCCTGTAGCATCATGGGCCACTCAGGTCCTGCACTAGGATTGGTGGGGAAGAGTTGGGGCCTGGAGAGAGGGAAGCGGAGTCAGGATCCAAGGCCAGGACCACAAGGCTAGGGTGGTGCAGGGCCTGTCCCATGGATGAGGCTGTGCTTGCTCCTTAGGGTAGGAAGGAGAGATGTGGGTCAGGCTCTGTTTCAGAACCATCTCTCTGGCTGCTGGGTGGAAAATGGGGCCTGGTGCAGTGTAAGGCAGGAAATTAGAGGAATAGTGGCAGAGCTGAGGCGGGAGGAAGACAGACCTATAGATCTAGAGGGGCCCATGGGGAAGGAGTGAGCCCAACTCTACAGATAGAATTGGGCAGATGGTGCAGATTCGGTGTCTACAGTTAGGAGCAGGGAGTCTTCTCTGGCACCAGAAAGTGGTGACAAAAGTGCTGCCAACTGTGGCGAGCTCTACAATGTCCAGGCACTCATTCCAGGGAGACCCCACAAGGAAAGGGGTAAAGACGGAGTGTGAGCAATGGACTCACACAGAGAGGCCCATGCTAGGGGCTGCACCTGCAGACCCAGAGAGCAGGGGGGTGGCCTGCCTTGGAGGGGCTCTTGGCCTGGGGAGGTGGGTCCTCTAATTGAGAAGGCCCTGCCCTTCCTGCCTCAACCAGATTCAAGAACCAAAGAGGACCTGAGCTCCCTCAGGGGAGGGATCCCCAGGTCCAGCCACCCCAAGATTCCTCCCCTTTATTTCTCACGGCCTTGCCCAGAGCACTGGAGTGACATGGACATTCAAATCTTAAGGTAGGCATGATGGTACACACCTATACTCCCAGCAGCTTAGGAGGCTGAGGCAGGAGGATTTCAAGTTCAAAGCCAGCCTCATGCAGGGTGCGGTGGCGCATGCCTGTAATCCCAGTGACTCGGGAGGCTGAGGCAGGAGGATCACGAGTCCAAAGCCAGCCTCAGCAACTTATTGAGGCCCTAAGCAACTCAGCGAGGCCCTAAGCAACTCAGTGAGATCCTGTCTCTAAATAAAATACAAAAATAGGGCTGGGGATGTGGCTCAGTGGCTGAGTGCCCGTGGGTCCAATCCCTAGTACCAAAAAAAAAAAAAAAAAAAAAAAAAAAAGCCAGCCTCACAACTCAGAATGCAAAATGCAGTTTCTAATAAACTGGTATTGCTTTTGCACCATTGTAAAGTCAAAAGATCACATCCAACCATTGTAAGTCAGGGGTCATGTGCACACACACAAACTCTCTCACACAGCGGAACATTATTCAGCCTTAAAAAATGACTCCCTGCCATTTGTGACAGTATGGATGGACCTGAAGAATATACTGCTCAGTGAATTAAGCCAGACACTGACAGACAAATACCACATGATTTCACTCACAGATGGAATTTTTAAAAATCCAACTCATAAAAGCAGAGAACAGACCAGTGGTTATGGGAACAGGCACAGGGGTAGGGGCAATGGGGAGATGTTGCCAAAGGGTCTGAAGGTTCAGTTCCACAGGATGAGCAAGTTCTGGAGATCTCAAGCACAGCAAGGTGACTACCGTTCATAACACTGCATCGTTACTTGAAATTCATTAAGGGAGTAGATATGAAGTGTTCTTACCCCAACCCTCCCCACTCCAAAAAAAGGTAACTATGTGAGATGATGGTCACATTAATTAGATTGATTTTGGTAATCACATCACCATGTATGCATGTATCAACATATTACATTATATTCCTTGAATTGATACAATTTTTATTTGTCAGTGTTGCCTCAATAATGCAGGGTGTGAGGGGTGAGGCTCAGAAGGGAGGAAGGAATTCCAAGTTACTGAAGTTCAGCACCAGCCATGTCACCAGGCTACCTGGTAGAATCCTTCAGCCCTAGAAGAAGGAGTCACCATGGTCCTCACAGAAAATGTGAAGGGTAACAGAGAGATCAAGCGCATGGTTGAGGGTCACACAGAAACACCAGGGAGGCCACAATTAGAAGGGGCCTGTCTGATTTAGAAGTCTGGACTCTCACTTTTTACCACCACAATCTCATGAGCCCTCTTGTACCTGGATGGCGGGGACCAGCCACCCACCTTGAGTTTGCTGCCCTGAGAAGGAAAGTCAGTCATTCAGTTCCACGTGGCCTTTCAAAGGGAATGGCCAAAGGAACAGAGTGTATTTTAGGCCTAAATGATCCAGACTGGCCATGTTGGGAGAACAGGGTTATTGTTTTTGTCCCATCTCTTCCTGGTGTGCCCCAAATGCAGCAAGGGTTGTGAAACAGGAGGGCCCTGGAGGAGCCAGGCCAAGGATGTGCTTGGCGAAAGGCTTATCTGAGTAGCATCTCCTCTACACCCTGGGCCGTGACCAGCCTCTGTGTGCCCAAGGCTGTGAAGCAGGCGCTCTTCCCAGCTATGAACCCTCTGAAGGCATGGAGCACATGCTTTCACCGGACTAATGGGACAAACCAGTCTCCTGTGCTCCCATTCTTCCTTCCTGGTCTCCAGCCCTGGAGGGCAGTGTCCCCAGTTTCACAGGCAGGGAGTGCTTCTGCATGCAGTTGTCACATCTCTTTCCCATTTGTTATCTCATTCAACCACACATGAAGATAGAATCAAGAATCTTGGGTTTAGGGCTGGGATGTAGCTCAGTGGCAAAGCGTCTGCCTTGCATTCGCAAAGCCCTGGGTTCGACCCCCAGTTCCAAAAAAGACAAAAAAAAAAAAAAAATCTTGGGTTTAATTCCAAGCTCTACTTTTTTCTGGCTGTGGGCCTTGAGTGGATTTCTTCTCTCACTAGAGCCCTGTGAGGTTTGCTTTCGGTTGAGGAGGATTGCGAGTTCAGAAGGGACACCAAGGTAAATGGAAAAAATGGGTGTTGCGTCTACGTCTACGTAATTCTAAATTCAAGGCTCTTTTCACAAGAATATCTGGGTCCTCCATTCCTCTCCTAAGCAGAAGACAAAATCTCTGCAAACAGAGCATCTTTGGTTCTCCTCTTACTATCATATGAAAAACACAACCAACCAAACTTAACCAACAACCAGCACGTTAGGCAGAAATGTTTGCTCTCTGTGGAACCAGAAAACAAGCTGTCTCGGTCCATTCAGGTCCACCAGTAAAGACACTCACATCTCCTCGTGGGATCCCACAGCATCTTCTTGATAGTACCTGGTTTAGCACACACTGCTGTGGGAAGACTTCTTCCTTGAGAGATGCATCCTCTCCCTGTGCTGCAAATGCTGACAAAGACTTCAAGATGTTGGGCATCTGGGAGGTAGGCTGAGACGACCCAGCTACCCCAGAGGAGAGTCCCAGCAGGGCACAGATTGGCTAAGAACAATGTGCAAGGCCGCTAGAAGTGGGAAGCCTTCTGGTCTGAGATATGCCTGACTTACTCCCTCCTCCTGCAGAGGGATCAAGTCAGTGCACAGAGCTGCAGCCCAGGGTGTGCCTTCTCTCCCATTTGGCCTTGCTGGTCTCCTTTTCCAGGAGGAGCTGAGTACCTGACTGCAGTGATCAGAGTGTCATTCACCCTGCCAGCACTGGGGATGCCACTGCAAACAAGACAGAACATGGCCCCTGCTCTCTCGAGCTGAGTGGAGTGACAGATCTGATGGCAGGTGGATGAGGACTATCAGCCCCAGCTCTTAAAATCCCATGATTACACCTCCCCTCCAAGCTCTCTGAACCCCCGCTCCCTCAGTTCTTGGTGTGTGTAATGATGCCTCTCTCACGGGATCCAAGTGGGTGGGAGGATTTCATCAAATAAATGTGAAAGTGCTTGACTAACCATCCAGATCTTATCCATCTCAGTTATTACTGTTAATAATGTGACCAGTGTTATGATCATTGCTATACTTTTCCATTCAGGAAGTTTTCTCTGCCTGCCCTGTCAATTGTGCAGGTAAAATTTACTTTGTGTGGCAGATTCTAGCAATATTAATTAATCTATTCTGGAGCATTAGCCTACTTCTTCTTTTTTTTTAATTTTGTTTTAGTGGTAGGTAGACACAATACCTTTGTTTTATTTTTGTGTGGTGCTGAGGATTGAACCCAAGGCCTCATGCATGCTAGGCGAGCACTCTACCACTGAGCCACAACCCCAGCCCCTAGCCTACTTCTTTTAACAATTTTATTAAGATATAATTCACATGCTGTATAATTTACCCACTTAAAGTGTATAATTCAGTGTTTTTTAGGACATTCCCGGAGTTTATAATAATCACCACAATCAAACTTTAGAACATTTTCATCCCTCTTTAAAAAACCCCAGACCTATTAGTAGTCACTCCCCATTCCTTCGCGTCAGCCCTCTCTCCCCACGATAATCAGCCACTACCCTCTTTTGGGCTCTATAGATTTGCCTATTATGGACATTTCCTGTAAAAGGAATCATGTATTATAGTGCTGGGGGTATGGAGCTTGCCTAGCATGTCTGAGGCCCTGTGTTTGATCCCTGGCACCTTAAAACATAAAAGAAAGAATTACGTGATGTGGTCTTTTGTGACTGACTTCTTTCACTTACATGGTTTCAAGGTTCATCTGTGTTGTATCATGAATTGGCAGCTCATTTCCTTTTATTGCTGAATAACATTCCATTTATGGATAAAACATTTGATTTATCTAATCATCAGTTGGTATGCATCAGGTCATTTGCACTTTTTGATTATTATGAAAAATGCTCTATGGCCAGGCCGGGTGGTGCACGCCTGTAATCCCAGCAGCTCGGGAGGCTGAGGCAGGAGGATCGCGAGTTCAAAGCCAGATTCAACAACTTAGTGAGGCACTAAGCGACTCAGTGAGACCCTGTCTCTAAATAAAATGCAAAATAGGGCTGGGGATGTGGCTCAGTGGTTGAGTGCCCCTGAGTTCAATCCCAGTTCCCCCCACCAAAAAAAAGAAAAATGCTTCTATGAACGCTGGTGGCTTTCTCTCTCTCGGGTGTATGCCTAGCAGTGCAGTAGTGGGACCTTGGGCAGCTCTGCCCAACCTTCAGTGGAGCTGCTGGACTGGTTCTCAAAGCAGCTTCACCATCTTGCACCCCACCAGCAGAGTATGAAGGTTCCAGTATGGCCACACTCTCACCCACGCTTGGGCTTGATTTATATTTCCTTAATGACTAACCACATCAAACATCTTTTCATATGCTTATTAGTCATTTGCGTATTTTATTTGGAAAAATGTCTATCCAAATCCTTTTCCCAGTTTTAAGTTGAATTATTTGCTTTATTGTGAATTGTAAAAGTTTTTTTAAATATATTTTGGATACAAGTCCCTTATCAGTTACATGATTGCAATTTTTCCTCCCCTTCTATGAGTAATCTTTTCATTTTCTTACTAATGTTTGTAGCACAGAAGTTTAATTTTTTATATTTATTTGATCTTAATTTATTTGAGATGAGGTCTCACTGTATTGGCTATATAGATATGAACATACATATGTTTTGTTTGGTTTTTTAGTTGTAGGTGGACACAATACATTTATTTTGTTTTTATGTGGTGCTGAGGATTGAACCCAGGGCCTCACATGTGCTGCTCTACCACTGAGTCACAATCCCAACCCAGTAGTTTAATTTTTATGAAGCCAAATTATTTATGTTTTTCTTTTGTCCTTTATATTTTTGGTGCTATACATAGGTGCTACTTCTTAAATGAGTTCTGCCTTTTAAAACATGTGTCTATTATTTAAACAAAACTTTGATATTAAATGTCTTACTTTAATTCCAAATCAGGAAAAAAATCAATAAATCATCACTATAACCATAAACAAGTTAAAATAATTGAATAAACCTAATTGAAACCTTCCTGATGTGCCAGAAATGGAGACCAGATAGTTTTCAAGCTGGGAAGAATGGCAGGTGAGATGGCCAGGTGACACCCTTTCTCCCTTCCCCGTCCCCAGTGTAAAATACATGGAGGGGGCACTTGTTGTAAAGGAAAAGAGGATAGGAGGGAAGCTGTTATTTCCCTTAAGAAATGGATACAATATAAAGCAAGTGAGGAGAGCATGGTTTCACAGACACACTTGTGAACTTGAAACTTACTAGCTATATAGATTTAATTGTCACAGTAAGAGCAGCATAGAAATGAAACCCTGATTTGTTCTGTTTTCTCACCCTATAAAAACAAAAGCCCTAGCTCTGGTGAGTTGACATCTTCACAAAGCCCGACTGGGGATGGCAGTCAGCTGCAATTGCCCTTGGCGCTCCCGAGAGAATTATCTTTTTCCATTACACTTAGAACAACATCCACATGGTGTTCCCCAGAATCTGACCCTGCTACCTTGCCCACCTCCTTTCTTCCCTTTCTCCTGTCACTCACTGGCCCCAGTCTCACACACCTCTCTCCATCTCCAGAGCTGGAGAAGGTCCTTCCTTGGGTAGTCCTTGACATGCCTGTCCAGGCTGTCCTGCCTTCAGAGTCCCTCCTGCTTCTGCTCAGGTCTTTACCCTGCAGGCTCCTTCTCATTGTTCTGGTTTCTGCTGAAATGCACCTCTGTGGAGAAGCTTTTTCTGATGCTGCCATCTGAGACAACCCCACACCACATCACAAGCCTTCTCCACACCGCTCACCCCAAACTTTTTACAAGTAGCCCTCCTTATGATATAGCACTGGATTCAAACCATAAACAATGAGCATTTGTAAAGAGCAGATATGTTAGGAAACTTGATGACCATACGAACACTTAAGAGCTCACTGACCCATTTAAGATCTGAAATATCAACAGTACCTGATTTCCTTTCTGCATGGTACTTATCACTCTCTGAAATTCCACTACGTTTGTATTATGCTTATTTATTTTCTGTCATCTCTTGTGAAATGTAAACTCTGTTGCCTGTCTCGTGTGTGGCTATTTAGAAGAATGCCTAGAAACAAAATAGTCATGAAGGAATGAATGAGGAGGGAACAGCAAGTTTGGAGTGGGGTGCTGGCAGGCTCCCTTCTCTGCCTCCACAGCTATCCACCAGCCTCAGGACCCTGTGGACATAGCTGTTTCCTACCTATTTCTGCAGTCCGCTTAGTGCTTAGTTGTGTGATGTGAAGTGCGACATCTCGTTATACACACAGAAACACACCAGGTGATTTATTTTGCCATTTTAAGACTCTGTTTCTTAAGACTGGTCAAATAAAGATGGGAATTCCTATTTGTGGGATGGCCAGGTTAGAGATCTGAGCATGCTCACCTGCCTTTGCCCCTTTGCCAGCATCATATTGTCTCAGTACATGCTCAAAAGTTGTTTGTGGAGATAAATGGGCTGTTGGAGCTGCAAACCCTCACATTCTATAAAATAACAATGAACAGGGCAGACTGGCAAAGGCGAATGTCACAGCCTTAGGAGGCACGTTGCCAGGATGGATTGTGGCTGGTTTTGCTGAGGTTTTCCAAAGGGCCAAGTTCCTTCCTTATAAAGGAAGGTCCCTTGAAGATGAATTGCAATGACAATGTCTGCCCTTCTGATCACCTCCTTTCCCCCTGAAGTTCAGCTTCCCAAGGAGCACCTCTTCCTGCCAGCATCTCTCTGCCTCACCTGAGATGCACACCTGCTAAGCAGCTGTGCCCCTCTCCCCCCCTCCACCAGCATCCCCACCCTCCAGCCTAGAGGTCACCTTAATCATGTGGCTGAGCAAGATGTGCTGCTGTGGGAGCCTCCTTTTCTACTGAAAGCATGATTTTGTTTTCCTACTCTGGCCACCAGCAAGTGGCATTTTTATATTACTCATGGGGACTGGAACTCTCTCCAGAATGGCCTAACTGCCTCCAGAGAAGAAGACCCAGCTTTCAGGGTCCTTGTAGGACCAGAGTCCAGGTGAGAACTCTAAGACCAGGGTCAGGTGGGTCAAGGTGCTAAGGGAACCAGGGAGTGTCACTTCTGTGGGAAGGCGGTGGGTATGTGCAGGGAGGGGGTCTTTTGCCTATGTACAGTCATTGCCCAGTTGCCCAATTTCATAACCTAGACTATGGTATGTCTATTCCTGTAGTTTACCTATACCATAAATAGATGGCCTTAGGTCAGCTGTGCCGGTGTGGGGGGTGGGGGGTGGGGGGGGGTTTGGTCCCTGAACTTCCACTCTCTGAAGAGAACCTCTGAATATTTGGACAGTACAATTGAAAAGCTACAGCTGGAGGTCAGCCCAGCTGTTCATGTTCATAGCACCTCTCATGCTGAGCACAGTAGAAGGTACTTGCCGTACATGGAGTAGGCCCTTTATCTATAAAGACATAAACCAAAGTCCTTCTTAAAAATTAAATACAGTTCATTAAAAATAATATAGTTTAAAATGAATATAACTTATTTAATAAAACAAATACTTATTTAAAGTTTAGATTTGTAAATTTACTTAAAATTTTAAATATAAGTATAGTTTTAAAATAAATATAGTTTATTAAAAACCTTCTATGTGTAGTTCCAGTTAGGAGCAAGAAAGATTTTTTTAAAAAAACAGTAAGAAATAAGATTTGCCCTTAAAAGTTCATGTTGTTAAATTGATATGGAAATACTATATGCACTAAAAGACCAAAACTGAATCCAAATTAGAAAAGTTTGGGACCACATCAGTGAAAGAAATAATAGTTCCAAATGTAATCCACAATACTTTGAAAGGAGGCAGCCATTGTCAGAAATCTTCAGAACAACAGAGTCGAGGAACCTAGGAATTCATGTAGCCAGTATTGCTCAAA